>JAOEHT020128451.1:0-12382 GCA_025448195.2 Parazoanthus atlanticus
TCCGCTCAACTCAAAAAGTACAAATGCCTGAAGGTCGAAATTTTGCTTCAAGATGTATATATTCACTGCCTATGTTTGCTTTATAAAATCTACTGTATTCGTTTTTTCCTCGCGAGAACTAAGAACTCATAATTTTTTTTTGCTGCATTAGATCAATGACTGTACAGCTATTTCAGAACACGTTGACATCTGCAAAACCACGCTGCAAAAGGGATTATGGGAGTCCTGTACTTTACCCAGCGTGCCATCCATTGACCTGAATACGAACCAAATGAAACCAGCAAAACACAAAACTAAGGTTTTTGTTTTAAATTGGACCAATAGCTGCTCAGGAATTGGAAATATTTGATAGGTCTCATCATTCTTTGCAATCTGGGTATTGCAATTTTCATAAGTCAACTTATTTTGAAAGAGCTGTAAATATCGTTGTTGTTGTTGTTGTTGTTGTTGTTGTTGTTGTTGTTGTAGTTGGTATTTTGTTGTTATTGTTGATGACGATGTGATCGTTGTTTTCAGCTGAGTGTGAGTTTTTAGTATGTTTCATTATTATTTTATAAAATAGAACTTATATAACGTGCGCTCTGATTAGCCAATGTATTGCAAAAGTAGTGTTTATATCAAAGTCGTAAGACATTCATTTCAATTTATATATTTTTTGAAAAAGCCTCGCGGACGTCTATATATAGACTGTGGTACAACAACGGGAAGAAGTTGAAGAGCAAAAGAAAAGTAAACATGAGAACTTAACAAAAGCTTAATAACCACATTTTCAACTGCAGGGCTAGTTGCAACAGCGACGGAACAAAGTACAGTCGAGAAACGTTCTATAAGAAGAAAGGGAAAAGCAAAAACAACTAAAAAGGTAACTTTTTGTAGAATTATTAGACGTCTTGAGAAAACTCGCGGGGAAAGGGGGGGGGGAGGGTCTGAATTGGAAATAGATTTCGAACATTTGATCCGCAATTAGGTATAATTTTGGAAAAAATTGTGCAGAAGTGTCGCCATTGATCAAGAATGACGACAGAAAATGATTTTAAACATTAATATATACAGCAAATCTTTAACTAACGCTGCAATATATAATTTTATAATCAGCCGACGAAGAAACCAACGACGTCAAGTGGTTCTTCTACCACTCAGCCAAAAACAAAACTGTCTTCAACCCGTCAGCCAAAAACACAACTGAGTTCGAGCCTTCAGCCAAAAACACAACTGTCTTCGACCCGTCAGCCAAAAACACAACGGTCCTCGACCACTCAGCCAGAAACACGACAGACAACGCCTACATTGAATGATTCAAACGTCTCGGATACCAGCAAAGGCAGCCAACAATACGGCAGTCAACAAGACGAGTACAGAAGGCCGGACGATGCGACAACTGCAGCTTCTGTAATGGCCGCACAGTTAGCAATAGCGAGTATTCTTCTGATGATGTACATTTTGAACAAAAGAAGATTGTTAGAAAGGTATTACTTTTGTAGGCGGTAATTCTACTTATTTAAGCGTTACTGGTATTGTATTCACTTTAATGTTGCCTTAGATAGATTGAAGATAGTATTTCCGGTCTTTTAATTAAGAAATGGTCCATGCTTAGCGTCGTCCATCGAGTTATGGATGCACGGGAGTAGTTGGGAGAGCACGAGAGAAGCACTTGAGTGGCATGAGGCGAAGCCGCGTGCTTCTTTTGCTTCTCTCGTGCTCTCCCAACTTCCCAAGTGCATCCATAACTCGATAGACGCACGCTAAGCATGGACCATTTCTTTTAGAACATTGGCATTTACTCATCCAGTAAACAACAAAACGTTCTTTGCGAGCTTTTGTTCGTCGACCGGTTTGTTTTCGTAGTTCATTCTTTTAGCAAAGTACGGTAGTTCATCTTCCATATCTTGATCGTCACCTTCAATCATTTCGTTTGCCATTTAAAAACCTTTTTGAACCCACTTTTTAGTTCCAGCTATCTTCCCAGATTTACTTGTTTATTCAGTTTACGATATAGACGCACGGGCGTGCGTCTATCGAGATATATATGCACACTCGCGCCATACAAAAAGCGCGCGAAAAATTGCCAGCTATATGTTCTAAGAATGTTTTACATCACATCTTAAATATTTTTGCATAAGAACGCTCTGCATGAACCGCTTCGTAGCTGCTAGTTTCAGTTGATACGGGAGTTGGTCCGCTAAATTTTGTGTGAAGCTCGTTCAGGAAACCTTTTTATATACCTTGTAACTATTCAGCCATACCGTATACCACGTGGCTCGTGTTCGGCTAGATTAACTAGCCCATTCTAACTTTCTAAGTGACCCGTTGGCTTATTTCAAAGGTAGTTTAAAGTCGGGCTTTACCTGTCTCTCATCTGACTCTGACTGTCTTGTTCTTTTTTTTCCTATTGAATTGAATAATAACACCAGGCTAAAATTACTAAATATGCTTCGGTACAACACTGAAATGATTCGCTTTTTACTACGGTACATATACCCCAAAACGAAGTTGAAATAAAAGTATTTGTTTGAAATTGGAGTCGACCGACATTAAAATCACAATATTAAACTCTTCCCGTCTCAAAAAACGTTTTGGTCTCAGTTTTTGTAGAAACTAAGCCATTATAAACAAATCCGGTATAGAACCAACGAACTTGGTCAAATATCTCCTGATATTTTTCTCATCATTATAGTTTTCTATGCAATTTAGCACATTTTCTACTGAAGTACAAGCGGTATAGAAACCAAAGGAAAACGTCATTACATGTTCAGTACGCAAAGGCCACAAAGAAAATATTATCGAGCCTGTTTAACTTTGCCTTTGTATGAAATCAAAATAAGCGGAACTCCGAGCTTCGCCACTAAATTTATTCGACTTAGTTCATAACGAGTTTATATAACATCGACTGAAAAATGTATGTTGAACAGGAGATCTTAATATTTTTAATTACAACATTCGTTATCAGTGCAATTCCTGGAAGATAGATTTTAAATCCCTTAAGCTATGAACTTATGGTATGAAATATGCGGCACAAGAAGACAAAAAGCAGCTGAACAAGGAATTTATTGTTGTTCTAATAAACCTCTAGAGATTAAATCTTAAGATTTTTTAAGCTGTATTTGGTTACTGAAAGATCCATCATCTGGGCAAAACTGAATAAGATTATCGAGGATTTTTCCAACTCGATTTCAAACGTACCCAATCACAAATGTAAGAACAATAATGTAAAGGAAACCCTACAAACTGTTTATGATTCCCATATACACATGCAGGTCAAGGAGATTCAAAACTGAAGTGTTCTGTCACTATGTGATGGGTCAGTTTTCAGTCCCCTGAGCAAAAGCCCTTGTCTCAAACGAGTACATATGATTGAAACTGAGTGATTGTGTGAGGCATGTCGTTTTTACTCAAACTATTGGTCTTGCACTTATTTAATTGAATAATTCACTTGGACCTCTTATGATATCGATCGTAATATTTACTGGCCGTAAGAAGTAGAGCATTTCATTTTAGTTTATAGCGTGAAAGAACACAAACGTACAAATTAAACTTATCTCCGTCATATGTTCTCTCCATGGAGATACTGATTTATTTTATCTCTAGTTAGTTCAATCAAACAACAAACTGCAAACCGTGTTCGTAATTCTAAAGTGTTTTGAGGTGATAAAGACTGGGGAACATCGTAATTTAGTTTTTTGACTTTGCATTTGGCACAAAATTAACTTTGAAAAAGGCTTTCACATGTTTTGAAAAAAATGATGGCGCTTTTAATCGGTAGAATAAGAATGAAAACGAACCTCGAAGGGGGAAATCTGGAATTTAATTCCTGAGCTTAGAATGAACTTAGCAAATATAGTTCTTTCGCTGAAAAATATCAGTAATTATGGTTGTTTTTTCGTACCTTTTTAATGTTTTTCAGTCTTACTCATGTTTACTTTTGTGTTAAAACGAATTGCAAACTTTTGAATCAAATTATTAATCTCAAGTTTTGGTGCAATCAATAAGTTTATTTAAGTAAACTGTTTATCAGGATGTTTGTACTTCAATGCCAAGTGAATGGGAAGATTTTTTCTGGATTCTTCAAGATTCTTGGCCTAATGAAAAGCGTAGCTAGATGAAAAAAGACCAGCATCGTGTCCTAACTGTCTTTTTTAGGGCCTCAAAGCTTAAGAAACACTCCTTAGCGGCAACAGTTGACGTTCGTGGCAGGCTGGTGATTGAAAATGCGGCTTAATATATTTTGAAAAAAAAAACAAAAGACGTACTTTAAAATTGCCTAGCCAACTGTTTACTTAATTTTGAGCTGAAGCTATATTGAACTTTATGCAAACAGCACATATTTAATTAAGAGGATGATAGATGCTTCCAAAAGGCGTGAGAACTAAAGAGTATTTCTTCTAATACCTGGATAATCAGAGAACAACTTTTGACAGACTGTATGAATATATACATTTCTCTTTCATCTTTATAATGACCTATAATCCTGCTTATAGCCTATAAGACCGAGGATTTTTAGTTGCAGTTGTTAATAAAGAGATAAAAGTATACATTTCGACAGAGATTAGAAGTGGGGTTGAAAACGTTTTCAACTAAGAAAGGAATGAAAATAATTATCTATAGAAAAAGATCAACATTTATGAGGAACCAAAAAATAGTTTTGAATTAGATCCACATTTTTTTGTAGTGCCTACAGAGCCATGTTATTATTCGTTTGATAAAACATGCAGTAATGTTCGTAACAGATAAAAGTGTTTTTTGTCACCATAGATTTTATCAACTAACAGGCACTAGGGTAATTAAATAGAACTTGCCCCTTGTGGATAAAATAACATTCATACGTTTGTTCGTTGAACGACCAAATCTCTTACAAAAGTCGCTAATTTCGGTGTCCTTTGCGACTGGCTGATGGCAGTAGAGCTTAAGTCTGCTTAGATCACACACACGCATCGTTTATGATCCTCTGACTTGTTTATATTTAATCTATTTTTTGACAAGAAGTTGTTTGTGTGTTTGAGCCCCTTCTTCTTGTATATAATAAAATATTTCATGAGAGCAGAAAATATTAAAAAAGTTATCATGCTGCGAAATCCTCATATAGACTTCACCAATAATAATGAAATCAAACGTGACCATATGTCAAAACTTTTGGTGCTTAACAATAAAGCTAGGATTCAAGCTAAGTTCTAAATAGATTCTTTAGAGAGTGGCCCTCCACGGTATTGTCCCATATACTACCATTTTATCCCACTAAATAGATCATAATAATATACACATATAATATTGCTGCAAAACAGCAAAAGAACTATCCGGCTTAGAAAAATATACTCTATTTTTGGTTTTCACAAGTCTTTTTTCATAGAAATCCAATTAAGTTTAATTTTAAAACTACAACTCGTAATTAAAACCACTCGTCTCTGCTTTAAGCTATCAGTCGGTTGCCGTAAATTCGCTTACCTCTGACGAGAGAGGAAAACCTGTGCGTGTTTCCTGCGGATGAACTAATAACATTGTTGTAGCTAATTTTGACTGGAAAAGAAAATTTGTAAGTTAATTTTATCCTTATCGCTTTTCAAAAATATGGGTTTTTTAGCTTTTTAATAGCTTTTGAAGTTAAACTACATGTTCAGAATTGTATTTTGAGTTTTCAAAAGGGTTTTTCGGCAATCGGAAAATAAAGCATTAAATTTTAATTTTCACACGCGACTCACGAATATATTCTAAAAAGAAAAATAATTAAAAAGTTCCTACATTTCGTTCCAAGTGGTTTTTGTGTTATATAATAAATAACACGGATTATCTTCAGCGCAATCGAAAACATGCCGTGTTTATTGGTGTTCCCGGAGTTCAAACGATGATATTTTAAAAGATATTTCATCAAGACGTCGAGCGTAATATGGAAATTAATGTCTATTTTAAATTTTAGTAATTGCATTTAAAAAGCTTTTTCTCAGCGTGGCAGTTGATTGGTTTCCGTGAGACGGGCACCTGTTTTGCGGCTAATACTAGAAGGCCACTGTTTATCTTCCGGTGTTTGGCAGGCTTGAAAATGGCGATTAGTGGCCTATTTATTGGCATTTGGCCGAGCTGAAAGATAAACTGGGCTCACCACGGACACGTTTGGACCCTCATTGAAATATCAAAGAATATATTTTGTCTGTTAAAATATTTTGCACTGCACTCGCACTTGCACCCGCACTCCATCACATGTCCGAGGACTGCAGCCTTTTGGACACCATCCATAACGACTACTCGTTAAAAAGCGAAGTTTCTTCCATTTTGATACAGCTTGGGAAATAGCTCTTAAACCACACTGATTTTCTGATGGCAGCATTATTTATTCTTCTTGTGTGTGTTAAATTTTGTGACCTCGTAGGCGGAGAGTCCTCAAATGTGAGACAATCCACGCTGGCTTCGCGAATATTCCTCGTCACTTCGACTCCAGTCAAGAGCGGCGATGAGAAGACAGTAGCAACATTGATTCCGTCGTTAAAAGTCACTTTGCCCGACGCTAACGAGCTTTCTCAACCGCATGTGGCTACACGAACAAACGAAGCGGCCTCCGTGCACAAAAGCAAAGATTCTGGACCGAGTACTTCTTCGGGGTCTGGAGCCGGTGCTATACGAATTATATCCAAAACGAAAGATTTTCACCTTCAAACAAATTACGCCACAAAGCTGAGAAATTCTGGAAAAGATTCAGTGCAAAGGACTTCCAACACAATTAAAGTGAACCCTGCTTTATACAAATCCTCTGTGAATTCGCAACAGGATTTGAAATCAAGAGACTCTTACGTCAAGGTTTATCAAAAAATTGCATCATCGAACCGCGTATCGCGGACGAGCACTAGAAGTGTTACTAGTAGCGTATCAAGTGGTAAAGTTGGCATCGCGTCCAGCCTGCACAGTAATGTTGGGATCAAGTCGAGTCCTCCTCTTCCCAATCTTTTTCCCTCTCCCGAAGTTCATGTCACTCGGACATCAAGAACAGCCACTCTTGTTTTACAACCAACACTGTCTCATTTGTATCCCTCTCATGAAAAGTCCAAACCTTCTGTTCTGTCGAGCTTCCCTATGTCTGTTCATGAAGGTATCACTTCTCCTTCTAAAGTTGCTTACGATGTGCCGTTACCGTTATCTTCTGCTCCAACAGGTCCTGACATCACTAACAAGTCCCCAACCACGAGGCCTCTTATAAGGTATACCAACAGTCTAACTCAAAGTGCTGTTCCTCCCTTCCCTCCCACCACTGCGAGGCCGTTGTCCTGCGGTGGGGGTACCGGTGAGGCGTGTGTATGCTATAACTGTCATGCAATTAACAAATCTAGAGAAAAGTGCTGTACTAATGCTATTAGTCGAAAACGACTAAAACAAGGGATAGTTATGGAAATTGCTGATATCAGCGTTAGGAAATTCATAACGCTAGAGGACACGACGATCCGGGCAATATCGCGTGTTATTACACGCGAGTGTAAAGTTGGGCGGGATTGCGGCTTGCCAGAAGTGAGCGACACATTGAGCAGATTTAGGCGAAATGTTAACTCTGAGTTTATCAAAAGCTCGCCTCAAATAAAGGTAGTAAAGCACTCGGAAAAGCACCAAATGCTGGCAAGAATTAAATTCGATAAGAAACAAAAGATCAAGATCGTAGTACGTCCTTCTTCCAACTCCATAATAAGACTGTCCAGTTCAACGGCAGGTCCCTCACTTGCAACCGATGTCCCAGTTAGACGAGAAACCTCTCAAGGGAATGACAGCTTCAATGCAAAAGTTGTGTTCTTTAGTATTGCCACTTCCGATCCCAAAGCGCGTTCCATAGAGGCCGCAATGTACTCCACTGTGACGTCCGGGGCCAATACGACGCGAGTGGTGGACAGTGGAAAGTTATTAACTATACTGACCAGTAACAAAGCAGCCTTGGAGAGCAAGTTAAACATTACTATCAGATCATTCAAGGAATGGAAGGCAGATGGGACAAGTGCACGTTTGTCGCCCAGTCCCACGGACATGTCAAGTACAACCCCGTCAGGTACGATTTTGTACCCGGGATCCTGTAATTTACTTTCAGACTATCTATCGTTTTGTTTCTCGAACTGTCAGTCTGTCATTGAGCGGGGCTACACAGGGCTCGTGCCCAGTCTCTCTCGGTCTTTTTTTAGAGACCATGGCTCCCAAGCTCAGTTCTTTTTATCACTTCCTTTTTAGTTTGGAACTTTTGTTTACGAGTTGATCGGTCGTGGAGTAAATTACACTATTATTTTTCTTTCTTTTTCGCCCAAGCGGTTGATCTGACCAAACTTTACACGTCTGCCCTGTGTGAGTCCCCGTTCATGACTGTCAGCAGATTTTCCTGGCGTTGGATGCGCTGTCTTCTGTCTACCATAAAACCGTGGCTTTGGATTATGTGCGTTAAGCGAGTATCAAAGGACACAAAATGGTCACTTGACATAACGCCGGAATAGACCACACGGGGTGGCGTGCGAAGTGACGTTATCTCTTCGACCTGCTTTGACGAAATGATATTGTTTGAATTGTTAGGATTACTATTCTAATAGAGAGGAGTAATATAATACTGAAAAATGCAACAAAGTGTAAACGTGGTACTATTTCGGTTTCAGCGCGTGTGGCATTGATTCCGCATTAAATACATGCTTTTAACACACTGTGTTCAGGTAAAACTGTTTTTGGACAAAGATCAAATTCTGTTTGTGTCTGTGCACTGAAACGAGGAAGTGATAAAAAGAAACGAGTATACCTGTAAGTTTTTATATTGACAAGATAATATCTGATAGCCCTTATCCCTGCCCATCCCAACTCCCACCCCCACCCCCACCCCATCCCGACAATTTAGGAATTTAATTCTTTGTAGTATTATGTACTTTGTTGATGGTGGTACCTTGACTAGAAGCAATTCTTGGCAAAAATTGTTTCCGAGCAAATGTGTATTTGACTGACGTTATCTGTTACAAGGAAATTGCACTAAACACGCTCAGCTGTACGCCAGCCACTTATCAACAAACACACACACACACATTTTACTTCAAAAAGAACAAAAGTCAAAGATGCAGTGTTCTTTTTACCGAACAACGTTAAATTAAGGTTTATTTATTTGCTCTTAACGTGGTACTGGAAAACTTTTAAGAATTGCTACTGAAAAAAAATTACATTTGACAAAAATGTGTGAAATGGTAAAATCGACAAAATTCGGTTGTTTATTTTGACTGTCAACTTTAAAGCTGAAGAGTATCTACGGTAGGCATGACAACTAATAAAGGCGTGATTAATTACGTGGTGCGGTAGTTCGCAGCTACACCTGTTGTACATAACAATTTGTTTTACTGTAACCCACAAAGCTAACCAACTTATGCTTTGCTAGGCATATTAATAAAGTAAGCTTCAGAAAAGCACAATATTAATAAGTTAGGTAAAATACAGGGTCCTGCTTGACAAGATATCCCAACAACACTTATGGAGATTTCCCCACGCTGTTTTTCAACTTGCGTATTATAAACAAAACATGTTACCATAGAATATTTAGTCATTATCAAAGGTTGAAAAGAACTTAAATTTGCCTTTTTATTTTACGATACTCAACTAACTTTATGTTGTGATTCGAGTGTAGTATGTTGTTTTGTGCAAGATACTATTTATACAACTCAGATTCTATGAAATCAAGAAACCAAATATTGCTTAGAGCAGGATGTATACCAAGTGACTAAATATTTGTATTTCTGGCGGCCATCTTATGAACCCAAGCTTGTTTTTATGTTCAGCCGATTTACCGGATGCGGAGGCGAAGATAGATGGTAATGGACAGAAAATGTCCCGAAAGACGTTTGTAATCACAGTCTCAGTCGGCGCCGGGGGGTTCCTGCTACTGCTGCTGCTCTTCATATTCCTCCTCACACGCTGTACCAGGTAGGATACTATGTTTGTATCAGGTAGGATACTATGTTTTTACCAAGTAGGATACTATGTTTGTATCAGGTAGGATACTATGTTTGTACCAGGTAGGATACTATGTTTGTACCAGGTAGGATACTTTGTTTATACCAGGTAGGATGCTATGTGTATACCAGGTAGGATACTGTCTATACTGGGTAGAATACTATGTTTATACCAGGTAGGATACATTGTTTTTACCAGGTAGGATACTATGTTTGTACCAGGTAGGATATTTTGGGTTATACAAGGTAGGATCCTATAGTTTATACTAGGTAGGATATTATGTTTTGTACAAGGTTTGATAATATAGTTTGTACCAGGTAAGATACCGCATATGAAGGATCCTATGTACCCGGTAGGATAATATAGTTTGTAACGTGTAAGATATTATGGTCTATATGAGGTAGGATCCTTTGGGTATGTACCAAGAAGGATAGCATGGTTTATACCAGGTAAGAAAGTATGGTTTGTGTCAGGTAGGAACTTACCGTTTGTACCAGGCCAGGTAGGAATTTATGGCCTGTACCAGGTAAGGTACTATGGTTTGTATGGGGTAGCATCCTATAGTCTGTATCTGGTACGATATTATAGTTTGTACTGGGTAGGATCTTATGGTTCGTACCAGGTAGGCTAATATAGTTTGTGCTAAACAGGATTAGACAATTTGTATAAGGTATGAAACTAAGGTTTATATCAGATAGCATCCTGCAGTTTGTACCAGGTAGGATATTATTGTTTTTACTGGGTAGGATTCTATGGTTTGTATCACGTAGAATAATATAGTTTGCGCCAAATAAGATTGTATAGTTTGTATCGGGTATGAAACTAAGGTTTATATCAGATAGCATCCTACAGTTTGTACCAGGTAGGATATTATTGTTTGCACTGGGTAGGGTTCTATGGTTTGTACCAGGTAGGATAATATAGTTTGTGCCTAACATGTATCTGGTATGAGACTATGGTTTATATGAGGTAGGACCCAATGGTTTGTACCGTGTAGTATGGTTTGTACTCGTCTTCAGTTGGTAACCAACTTTCTGTTTATTTTTGTACTTGTATATCTCTGTCGCTGATTATTTGCATGAGTGAGAGTATTCATTGCAGTTACTGCAGGTTTATTTCTATTTAGTTTGGTGAAAACTTTAACTTGATTGGTACAAAAAACTTCAATTTGAAAACTAAGCCATGCGAAACAGTGCTTTCAACACCAGAAATGTTGAAAACAAATTTGTAGAAACAAATTTTTGATCATTTTGTAGATTTCATTTTTTTAAAAGTTTTGTTTGTCAGGGAAACTAGCCAAGCTAACAGCATTGAAATAAACGAATTCACAATTAAAACTAAATATGATTTAAATAGGATTTGAAGTGAGTTTCATTTTGCTTAAAGAGATGGCTAATTATTCAACTTACGAATTGCTCAAGTATTTTATAGCATAAATATTGGTGTTTTGTTTATTTTTTTTGAACAACCTTTGACATCGTAATGAAAGAGGACAATTGCAGCGGTAACTCTCAGCTGATATGTCCACAGGAAATGGAAGGGCGAGTTTGTACCCGATCGGGCCTACCCTGATACTCAGCAGAATGACTCCACATCCATGATCTCGTCGTTTGTAGATCCGTCTGTACCCCGGATCACAGACGTCCCCCACAAGCCAAAGCTCACATCCAATAACATGAAGAACGGTGTTAAGCCCGGTTCCAAGAAGGCTAAAAAACCTGCTGGCGTCAAAGTGACGTATAAACCTCCAAAGTGGGACTAAAGGGTATCCCGGATGGAGGTGTGTAACCGATGTGTTATTTTATTACCGGCAATGCAATGTTGCTCGTTTCAGCACTCCGAGAGGGAACAATGATGTTGTGGCGGCAACATGTTGTCTCATTAATTTAACAAAACTATCATGTTTTGCACCGCACAGTGAACTGGAAAGAGGGAAAACGTGCATTCGTAAAATGGCGTATTACCCTTGACACTTCAGTGTCAATTTCCCTTGACTGCTGAAAATTGTTGCAAATATACTGAAAATGTTAATGACATAATGATGTGATGTGATGCGATAAGATACCAGTTTCTACCTTATTTTTGTTATTAGACATGCGAAAGGTGCATTTCTAGCCAACACAGGCAATAAAAGTCACTAAAACTATAGTTTTTAAAAATCAGTAAATATTAAAAAAAAAACCCAACTGGTAGACGGAATCCCTGCTACTTCTAAACGCTGTTAGTTAGCATAGCGTTCATCTGATTCGTTCGTCCTAAAGTGTATATGTGAATTCGTCCTCATATTTCGTACTTGTAATTTATAAAAGTTGTAGACAATTTCCTGACGTCAACAAAACGTAAGAAAATGGCGGATTTGTTACGTCATATTGTTAATTCGTTTCCGAATTACGCTCCACTGCTCACAAACAAAACCTTCAAGTCGAGGCTAGGTGCTCACTTTTCATACATTTGT
>JAOEHT020128560.1:5730-20675 GCA_025448195.2 Parazoanthus atlanticus
TGAATTGCACAAAGAGGTTCAGGAGTTGAGGGAGAAGATCAGCGAGGATAAGCTGTACAGCCACAATATTCAAGAGACGATAATTCCTGAGCTGCAAGGAGGGCTTGAAGAGCAGATCAACGAACTAAAGATTGACAACAGAGCGTGCCAAAGCAATATTACAGAGAGAATAATCCCTGAATTGCACAAAGAGGTTCAGGAGTTGAGGGAGAAGATCAGCGAGGATAAGCTGTACAGCCACAATATTCAAGAGAAAGTGATTCCTCAGCTGCAGGAAAAATTTAAAGAACAGATTGACAAACTAACCGCTGAGTGCCGGTGCAATGTTGAAAAGAAAATTCGAGAGCTGCGTGAACAGATCAAGCAGGAAAAAATGAACAAGCACAACATTGAAGAAAAATTAATCCCTGTCATGCAGCAAGAAAATCTACAACTTCGTGAACAGCTAAACCAGGAAAAGGTTATTCAACAGAATATTCAAGAGAAAGTAATCCCTGGCTTGCAACAAGATATTCGACAGCTTCGTGAACAACTAAATCAGGAGAAAGTTATTCAACCCAGTACTCAAAGGACACTAATCTTTGGGATGCAACAAGAAATTCGAGAGCTGCGTGAACAGATCAAGCAGGAAAAAATGCTGCACCAGCAAAAAGTTACTCAACGCAATATTCAGGGAAATGTAATCTCTGGCTTGCAACAGGAAGTTCGACAACTTCGTGAACAGCTAAACCAGGACAACGTTGTTCACCGAAATATTCAAGAGAATATAATCCGTGGGGTGCAAAAAGAATTTCGACAGCTTTTTGACCAGATCGACCAAGACAAAACTATTCAACGCAATACTCAAGAGAAAATAATCCCTGACCTGCAACAAGATTTTCGAGAGCTTCGTGAACAGATCAACCAGGATAAAGTGAAGCAAGGAAACTTTCAAGAGACGGTTATTCCAGAGCTGAAGGGAAAACTTGAAAAACAGATCAGCGAACTAAAGACTGACAGCAGAGAATACCGGTGCAGTATGGAAAAAAAGTTCTCCCTGACTTGCAGAACGAAATTGGAGAACTTCGTGAGAAGATTAACCAGGAAAAAATGAGCCAACACAAAATTCAAGAGGAAAGAACCCCTCACTTGCAAGTAGAACTTAATGAGCTCCGAGAACAGACAAACAAACTAAAGATCGACAACAGTCAGGGCCACCTTCAAGAGAAAGATGAGGTGAGCAAGTCCAAACGTAAATACGGATTTCGCAAGCAAGAATCTGACAAGCTGAAGGGAGAGGTTCAACAAGTACAAACAGAGAGTTTGTCGTCCCAAAAGATTATGAAGGTAAGAGTTTAATAGTTAGAAATTATTCTCAAACTGGACGGCAACGTAACGTAGACAAGAATTATTTGGACATAAAACAAATCTTTTTGATCAGCTGATAACTTTAGTTTCTCAGAATTCCTATCTCGCATGTTATTACTGCTCATAAATTAAATCAAATATATATGTTATATTTGTTTATTTATTTAGATAAAATAGATAAAATGGCTAAAAGGCTAAAACATTAAAATAATCTTATAAATCAGTAACTCGGGAGTTTCACGCTCAGTGGCAATCATCAGACGGCTAAGAGTTCAAGTTTCAGGTGGGTTTAAAATTATAGGCATGAAATATATTTCTGCTCCTTACTCCGCTAGCCACTATGCAGATTTCACAGACAAAAGTCCACTCTATCTCGCGTGCAATACTCGGACTGAGCTCCGTTCGCTGGAAGGGGGGAGGGGGGGGGGGATCTCTAAAGTAACAAATGAAAACACGGCAGCTGGCGTAACTTGGCCGCTCACAAGGTGAGTGGCCGCTTTATTTGCAACAACAAGTTCGTAAAAATCACAGAGCTATAAACGGTAAGCTACCCCTTGCCAGCGAAGGGTGAAGGGAAATATCCGCCACGCGGCGAGCAACCGCAGGGAGAGAAGCAAGCCCCCACCCCGAAGTCCGAGTATGCATGCAGAGCAGAACGTGAAACATAACGTAATAAAAACAATATGCGCTCATTTCCATAGGATATATGCCCCTTACTGTGTGGTGGTAGTTTGTGGGGCAGTGTTCACTGTTCTTTTTAACTGTCTACGTAATGGCCAAACTAATCACACATAATAACAACTAGAGTGTTCCTGGGAAGAAGGCTCGGCCCTTGCTCGAGTTCTCCCCGGAAATACAGCTGAACTTGCAGTCTACGCATGCCGCAGCAAATGGTATAAAGTGGCGCGAGGGGGGGAAATCGGCTCTTGCTCGAAATACCCGCATCGCCTCACTAAACTTGAGAACACTAGAGGAAAAAAATAATACAAATTGCGGAGGGCGAGGGAAGTCACTTTATCCTTTTTGTAATTGCTAAAGGCAACCAGGGGAGAAATCGGCTCATGCTCGAGAACTCCCCTGCTGCCACTTACGACACTAAGCCCCCCGAGAACCTGAGAGGGCGATGTCGGCTCTTGCTCGAGATCATCCACTCGGTTCTGTGGACTATTTGACGTATACAAACTACGATCTTATTAGCACCCGGACGAAGGAGAGGGAGAAGAAATCGGCCCTTGCTTGAAATCCTCTCGTGGTTAATAATCTAGTCCTAAAGAGAACCCGGCTGTTGCTCGATATTCTCTGGAGGGATTGGGCATAGGGAGAGTGGCAATTCATAACAACCCTAGCGAAGGAGTCCTAATATAACGGAGAAAAGCGTTAGACTTCCAACGGCCAAAAGCCCTAATCTGCGCATCCGATAAGCCTTTAGCAGCAGCCCACGAGGCTGCACCAATTCTAAAGCTGTGCGACTTGTACCTGGAGCGGTCTAAGTTACAAAAATCTAAAGCCATATCCAAACAACGAGAAAAGTCGGACCGTAAAACTGGTGTTAAGTCAGCCGAACAGAACAGCGGATCCGGGGCAGAACCCCGGGATTTCAGATAGTCCAAAAGCAAAGACACTGCGCAAACAGGTTTGTCCCGGTAAATGAAGATATCGACTGGGTGGGATGTGTCACTGTGCTTGAAGTGTACCATGTGAAGTTTAATTGCTTCAGTTTCCCGTCTGCGATTCTTTAGCAGGAAAATTTGGCTAAGTCTGATATTGTTCTGTTGGGGTTTCGCAGGGGACGCAGTAATTTCGCCTACACGAAGGGCTGCAAAAAACGCTACAGCACACATGGCCTTCATCAGAGTTGTTTGGTAACGAGACCCGATGCTGAAATAATTTGTTCCAGTATAGGAAGCGTTATGGGTAGACGCTGGTCGAGAGAGGGAGTAGTTTTAGTGTACCCTCGCAATGCTAGCTTCACCAAATCCCCTTTTGTCGGGTCCTTAAGCCCAGTGAGGCGATGCATAAAGCTTAATGCTGAAATATAAGTTAACACTGAAGAGGCAGCATAGCCGCGTCGCGCTAAGTGTGCTATGAACAAAGCAAGTAGGTTTTCAGAAATGGGAAAATGGTGGTGAGAACCGCTGTTATTGTTTGCTTCGGAGAAATTTGAGGTCATAAAAGATCGGAAATGCTTCCATGCTCTGCTGTAAGTTTGACGTGACGAGACGCTCAAGTTAGCCGTCAACAAGTCGCCTAAGATGGACCCCAGTTCTGCGGCAGAAGATGCTATGGAATGAGGGAGGCTTCTGGATCCATACCCTGAGCTAGTTCTCTGAATTTCGCGACCTGCAGACGAGAAAGAGCGTCAGCGAGGACGTTACGCGTCCCTTTGATGTGTTTGGCACGAAATACAATGTTATATCGTAGGCAAGTCAAGACCATCTGGCGCATCAACGCAAGCAGGTGAGGACATTTGGCCGTTTGTCGGTTGATAACTTGGACGACGCTTTCATTGTCCGACCAAAACGTTACACGTTTGTTACGTAAGGCTTCATGCCACATGGACAACCCCAAAACTATAGGAAACAGCTCGAGAAAAGAAATATCTCTACTTTTCCAGTCCTCCGGCCACTCGCCGTAAGTCCAACTGGCCCCAAAAATGACACCGAACCCGCAAGTTTTAGCAGCGTCGGTGTAAAACTGAAGCTGTGGCGACGACGTCCAAGCTTCCTCAAAGAAAAACGTTCTACCATTAAATCCAGCTAAAAACTGTTCCCAAACCACCAAATCTTTCTTCACTGCGGCAGTGAGTCGTATCAAATGATAAGGAGCTTTAATCCCCAAGGTTAAATTGATTAAATGCCGTATAAACACCCGACCGGGCACAATAACGGAGCAGGCGAAGTTAAGCAAGCCAATTAGCGATTGCAACTCACGTAGAGAAACTTTCTTGCGAGATAAAAAGTCTTTAATTGTACGATGGCATTTTAGGACTTTTTCTTTAGGAAGCCTGGCCTCGTGTAACAGGCAATCGAGTCCGATCCCCGCGAAGGTCAGTACATGTGAGGGCCCAACTGTCTTTTCAGGGGCCATCGGTATACCAATGTCATCACAACATCTTAAAAATACTTCTAAGCTGTTTTGGCAGCCAGCTAACGAATTTTCAACTATAAGGAAATTGTCCAAAATGTGCAAAACGTTTTGAATTCCCAGTTTATGGCGGGCAATCCATTCGAGACTGGTGCTAACTAGCTCGAAAATCTGACAGGAGCTGGCACAACCCATGGGTAAACAGAGATCTACGAACCATTGCTCGTTCCACTTAAAACCCAGGAGATGATAATCAGATGGATGGATTGGGCAAATACGGAACGCATTTCTGACGTCGGTTTTAGCTAATGCACAGCCTGCACCAAGCCGTTTTATCATCAAAATTGCATCATCAACCGTTGCGTACCGTACTGTGGCAAATTCCTCAGGAATATAATCGTTGATAGATTGACCTTTTGGATAGCTTAGGTTATGAATCATACGCCATTCTCCTGGTGTTTTTTTAGGAATGACTCTAAGAGGCGAAGAGTGAATATTTTGAAAGGGCGGATCGTCAAATGGTCCAGCAATTCGACCTGCAGTTAATTCTTTTTGTAACTTGCTTTCAACTACATCGCGGTGCTGGTATGCTGAAACTAGATTTTTAGAATTGCGAAAACTGCTTTCACCTTTATAGTTTATCGTAAAGCCAAACGTAAATCCAGAAATAATTTGATCATAGAGAGACCGATCGTAACCAACCAGCCATTTAGCCAGCCTGTCAACTTTAATTGGTGTTGGCACTGTTTGAGGAAGCCGGTGGCTGAGTGGGCTCGCCTGCTCGCTCATCCGTTGCTGGGGAGGGGTTAGTAATTTTATCGGCATCGGCCTTATGTTTTTTGGCAGATTGGAGACAATTGGAGGCAGGGTGCGAGCAATTTCCACATTTGAAGCATTCGTGCTTGAACTTGCAAGGCCCCGCGCACTGTTGCCCCCCATGGAAACGAAAGCAATAACCCGCGGGAGGGCGAGCGGGAATTTGGCGCGTGGGTTGTGCGCGCCCCGTGTCAGTACCATAATTAGCTATCAACCCTCGCTGGCTGTGGGCACGAAACCATGATTCTGCATGAATTTGGTCCCAGGGGACAGGATATTTCTCTCTAAACATCCGGAAGTTTTCGTCATAGAACCGCCAATTGGCAGACTGTGATGCAAGCTCGCGTACAATAGACATATACTTCATGAGCCCGGGGGTGGCATGGGGGTATTTTTCTGAATATACAGCAACAAAGGTTTGGAACACTGTGCTCCAATGATCAATGTTTTTTATAGACCTACGTTTCTCGGTAGGGACCACAGCCAGGTTGGGTTTCCCATCCTCCCCAGTTTGAACTTTTAAAGTATAATTCTCCTCACTAAGGGAATTAGGGGTCATAAGGGTGCTGAGGTCTACATACTCATTAGCCCAAATTTTTGCTCTTACTCGCTCTGAGATACCCGTGGCTAGAGGGACACTGTGTAAAGATAATAATTGGTTACTAGGACCTTCTGGACCTGCACTGGATGTAGTGAGACCACCCGCGGTGACGTTCTCTAACGTACTGGCCACTGCCTGCGCCACCAGTGATGTGGCTACACTTTCAGGCGAGCTTTGCGGCACTTGAGTGGTTGCCGCGCCAGGTGGGCTGGGCTGTGCTCCAGGACTGGGTTGTACGCCTGTATCTTGCAGGCTCTGCTTTACTGCTGTAGCCACTGCCTCGCTAATGGCCGCAATGGCTGCAGGATGTAGCATAGTGGTAGTTGGGGCGCCCACCGCTTCCGGTGTCAGCTCGCTGACGCGTGCTGGAACGCCATCACCATCAACTGAACCAGCGCCAGTGGCATTGTTTCGTTTTCTCCTCCCCCGACCCGCTTGTTTAGTAGACTTTCGTTTGGGAGGCATGATAACTGATTGGCAAAGCACACACAAGTCTAATTTGTATTGCACAGGAGAAGGACGATAACTAATATTGACTAATAAAAGTACTGCAAATAAGAAGACTAAAAGTTGAACTGTAACAACAATAACTATTACTAAATTCCCCGATTGCGGTTGGCACAATATTAGCTCATTAGCTGCATAAACCCGAGAGTAATAATGATAACACGATGGCACTGTTGAGGTATAATGGGCATTAGTGAAACCAACCGCAAGTGCAGAAGTAATTACGACATTTATTATAGCCGCACGGAATAACAAATGCAATAAAATGGTAACTTTATGCCTGCCACTAACTAGCGACAACTACATGTTATGTTATATACAATAACTTGTCAGTGATCTTGTCATCACCCTCGATAGCAGTACAATACAACACAATGGTAAAATATTGGCACTCTGAAACAAGTATGTTTACACAGTGTGAACCCATTAAATCCTAACAATTATTAATAACAGTACAATATCGGCTAAGAATGCATAAAATTTATCCCCAGTAGCAGAGAATAAGCGCGAGCGAAAAACCCAATTTAGTTGAAAAACCACGGGTCCAAACAAAGACAAAGAGGGGGACTGAGTATTAATTTTAGCAAAAGGAGTGTGTTGGCAAACACACCTGGTACGAGGCACAACTATTGTCACAGAGGCAAGCTTAAGGTTCGCCAACGGACGCGGAGTTAAATACCAGTACCGAACCTGAGACCCACGCCAACCTGAATAAGCGAGATAACGGGCACGTACGCCAGCGAAAAATTCTGTCATTGTTATACGTCCTGTCAATAATTGGCAGTGATGCCTCGTAAAAGTTACATGACACATGACGATGTAATTGTACGATCAGGTCGTGGTTCAGAATAAGCCCAAAATTCCCCCAACGTAGCGATGACGCTGCACATGTTTTTTGTACGAGCTTTCACTCACAGCTTTCTCCCTGCTATCTGGCGGAGAGCAAAAATAATAGCTCCTCGGTAACTGCGATACAGCACGTTAGATCCAACATCATTAAGGTGTACTCCGCCTGACACGTACACATTCTTGCGCGAGTTTGTCAAACCACGATGCTGCCACAGTGTCATGTTCGCCTTATCGCTGACAGCCTTCTGTAGCTCGCTATTCAGTAGTGTAACACGCTCGTTGTACTCTGGGAATGGTAGCTTCTTTCTAGCAATTATCTTGCAGATAATAACATGTTTTAGTTGCAGATCGGCTACTAACAGCTCAACGAAAGCTACGATTGCCTGGCAAATCGTCTCAGGGTCCGAGCTAGGGTCACAGAGATCATTCGACCCAAGTTCAAGCACGAGTATGTCGGGGGCGGTGCTGCGAATTTTGCTCAGATCGTGCTTTATCATTTTATCGACAGTACGGCCGCCAATCCCGAACAACGACACTTTGCATGCTAAATTTAATTTGAAATCTCGACGTGCTGTTTTGTGAGACCCTGCTCGGCAAATAAATTCCTTCATACGGCGCACAAACGAGTAACCTAAAATCAGGACTTGTGGCAACATCTGAGTTTGCTTGGCCATAATTGCTTAGCGAGACAAAATTCAGCTATTCTCGGAGCTATTCAATCACCCACTTGCTAAAATAAGTCACTTAACTTTTCGACGACGATCCTGTGTGGGACTTGGTGAGAAACCCTCAGAGAATACCAAGACGTCAGAAGTTTGAGAAAAGCTCCAAAATTCTTATGAACCGAGAACGAGCAATGTGTCTGACCTTTTCAGGGAGTAAAGAGGCGGAACACGAGCGTTCAGAGATTTATGAGCACGTGCATACAATTTCCCGGATATAACGTCATTCACGGCGACACGTGACCAAGCCAACACATAATCGCTTCGCACGTCGCATAAAACCATTTATTTTCCTAGCGGAAAATAAATTAGCTTTTCATGCCGGCATTTGCTAATTAACTCTCATCTATTGTTAAAAAGGTTGCGTTTGTCGGCGCTTAAAATGCAGAGCTTCTCTGTTAGGCACAAGTTGCACTGTCCGGCGAATCCATTGTATGGTTTGGAGCGTTGTAATGTCGACCAGTTAATTGAGTATGTTGTGTTTGTCGCCTTGAGGCCGCGAATGTAATTGGATACTGTTATACTGGATGCTTGCTTCTCGTGTTTGAAGGACGACTTGTGGTTGTTGTATCGAGTTTTGAAGGGGCCCTCTGTCATTCCCAAGTAGAATTGCAAGCCTATCCTGTAATAACGAAGAATTCGAAAAAGCAGCACCTATCAACAACGATGCACTTCTAGCAAGCGGGTTCTGCAACACCATCCAACAGGCAACGGCAGACAACAACCCCTCCGCTAGCCAAACCCAAGGCCGAAAGAAGAGAAACAGATCGCGCAACATTACATGGTTTAATCCTCCCTTCAGCCAAAACGTGAAAACCAACTTTGGCAAACTTTCTTTTGCTTCATTAACAAGCATTTCCCAAAAACCAACAAGCTGCACAAGATATTTAACAGAAGAAATGTAAGAATCAGCTATAGATAGCTGCATGGGATACATGACCATAGTCATCAGACGGCACAACAACAAAGTTCTTAATCCCAGACCACCTATCCCGGATAAATCGTGCAACTGCAGGAATAAAACCGACTGCCCCCTGAACGGCGCCTGCCTCACCGATAGCTAAGTCTACAAAGCGGAAGTCAAAGCACCCGGCCTCGAAACAAAAATCTACTTGGTAGTTTTAATGTTTTAGCCTTTTAGCCGTTTTTGTCCATTTTATCTATTTTATGCTCTGCGCCAGCGTATCGAGCGCTTTTTAACAAAGTGGTACTCACCCAGTGAATTGATATATTTCCGTTTTTATGTGTAATTTTTATTCTCGAAAATATTAGTTTACAGTTAAGACCACTCTGTATATTCGCGACAAATAAAGCTTATGTATGTATGTATGTATGTATGTATGTATGTATGTATGTATGTACGTACGTACGTACGTACGTACGTACGTATGTGTGTGCGTATGAATATATGTTTCTATCTCCAACATCTGCGTTGGAGATAAGCAAGATTATTGCAAGTCTAGATCCCTGTAAAGCAACTGGCCCATATAGTATACCAATAACAGTCCTAAAGATTTGGAACAATCTCATATCCATCTCATTAGAGATTTTATTGAACTACTCATTTTCCCATGGAACAGTTCCAAACCAATTCAAAGTAGCCAAAGTAATCCCTACATATAAAAAGAACTTAGCTTTGTCTGTCTCTATCTATCGTCCTATTCCTTTGCTCTCTGTCTTTAATAAGATCTTGGAAAAACTTATGTATAGAAGAGTGATCAGCTATTTAAATAGGCTATCCATCATCAGCGATAATCAATTTGGATTCCGTTCCAAACACCACTTCTAGATCTCATGCATTAATATTACTTACAGAAAAAATTAGAAAATCCATAGATCAAGGTATTTTTACTTGTGGTATTTTTCTAGATCTCTGCAAGGCTTTTGATACAGTTGATCACAACATCCTTCTTGATAAACTATCAAATTATGGTATAAGAGGCAAAGACTATGAGTGGTTTTCCTCCTATCCATCAGGAAACAATTTGTATCAATTGGTACTATCAACTGTTAGGTGTGGGGTCTCCCAAGGATCAGTACTTGGCCCCCTTTTATTTCTAATTTATGTAAATGATTTTGAAAAGTGCTCAGACCTTCTTGAATTCCATTTACTTGCTGATGACACTAATTTATTTTAAAATAATATTAATATACTTGATCTTGAATTGAATCTAAATTCTGAACTAGATAAAGTTAAAACCTGGCTATGTGCTAATAAGCTATCCCTTAATGTCGAAAAAACCAGTTTTGTCATTTTTCGTCCCCCAGAGAAACGTATCTCTCACAAAATAAGCTTGAAAATCTGCAATAGAGTGTTAAGACAAGATTCATATATAAAATATTCAGGAATCATATTTGATTCGCATCTGAGTTGGAAAAAACACATTCATGAACATGGTAAAAAAATATCAAAAAGCATTAGAATCCTCTCAAAAATTAGATATTTTGTGTCTATTGAGATTTTAACTCAGCTTTATTACTGTTCTGTATATCCTCTCATAACCTATGGCTTCTCAGTATGGGGTAACATATATGAATCCTCTTTGAAACCAATTACCACATTACAAAATAAGGCTATAAGAATGAGGATTCTAACCCATTATATGCAAAACTAAAGCTACTTAAATTTAAAGATCTTATTTATTTCCACAATGCTTTATTTTTGTTCCATTATTATCACAACAAATTACCAAACGCTTTTATAAACTTCTTCCAGAGTGTATCATCCATTCATCAGTACAGAACCAGGCTAGCTTCCAGATCCAGCTACTGCACCCCAGTAATAAAGACAAATTATGGGAAATTCAGTATTAAATACACTGGCCTTTCTCTTTGGAATAAAATTGATGAAAATCTCAAAAACCTTTCTTTGAAATCGTTTAAGACAGAACTGAAAGAATCCCTTCTAGAATCCTATACTTAAAAAAGAAAAAAAAGTTAATCTATGTGTCCACTGTACAACATGATTTTTTTCTTTATTTCTGACTAGATGTCATGTCTTCATACATTTTACAATTATATCTTCATATACCTTTCAAACTCATATTTAATTATTACCAAGAAAACGACAGCTGTAACTTATTCTGAAATTGATTACGTTCTCTGCTACTCAGCCTGGATTAGTTCCTTTACTACTTCTGAGTAGCAATTACCTATAAATTTGTTACATCTTTTTTTCTTTGTAATAATATATATTTAATATATGGTAAATAAACTCAATAAACTTGCAACCTTCTAATTATGTGACATTTCGCCTTGTTTATATATACATTAACCAATGACAACATGGCTTTGAAGTAAAAGGTTATTAAACTTTATTTTAAATCAACGTTTCGTTTGTGCTACAAGATTTCATCCAATCCCAAGACTCCAAAACAGTGGCCAAGATGCTATGTTCCCCACATGGAATTTTTGTTGCATTAAAATTCACAAAAGTTCTTACTAAAAGGAAATGAATTAGTGGAATAGAGATAAAAAAACTGTGCTAGCTGACGAAGTTATGGTAGATTTTCATATTTTCAGTGGCCAGTGGGGTGAACGGTTTAAACATTATCGCAATTAGCTCGTGCATTCCGTGCATCTGGCCTGCCTACTTCTTAATCGGACCATTACTTAGTTGTTACGCCGCTGATATTTTTAGGCCTGCAATTTTTTGTCTTTCGAGCAGTTTTCTATCAAGAGAGTAACTTGACGTGTTTTTTTAAAAGCAACTTGTAATACCTCAGTAGCAAACTCTCTATACTTACTCAAATGTCGGTTCATGATGCTGATGTAACAATATCACTTGATAGTTAGCACATTTGCCGATGTCTGGGATACAAGAAATGTAATAAACAAATCGACGTCTTGGCAATCATTCAAAATGCTAGTTCCAAACAATATATTTCATTAAAAAAAATTTTTAAAAAACTTCAACACTTATTTTGAAAACTCTCAAAATTGTTCGATAGTGTGCATAGCAACTCTGTTAAGCATTTTGGATAAGTTTTAGATCAACGTGTTAAAAATTTTGAAAGCATATTTTCGACAAGTTGCTGAACAACTGATTTGGCAACTTTTGCGAAAAATCAACAACTTCTTGGTAAATTTTTGGAGTTTTTTAAAGTAACTTTTGAGGAAATTTTCAGCATGTTGTGGTTAATTAGGCCTAATCATCTTAAGCCCCCCACCCCAAAGTTTTTTTCGACATTAATTCTAAAGCTTTAAAGCAATTAGAGGTGGGAGAAAATTTCTGGAGTCGAGTGAGATAATGCCGTGATGTATTTGATAAAACAGAGTGAGAAAGGAGTTAACACTGCCAGCTCCAGGTGCCTCCAGCCCATGATAATCGAGTATTTCGGTGAAAATTATATATTATTTTTGACATAACTTTGTTTTCTTCTATTTCATTTCTAGGGAAGAGTGTAGACATGAAGGAGTGGTTCAACCGAATGACGTTGGAGGTGATTTTATCCGCGGCGTTTGGAGTTCAGTCAGATGTTCAAACAAACCGAGTATCAGAGATATTGGACAAGACGAAAGCATTCACTCAACGACCACAAGCTTTGCTCCGATTTATACTTTCTTTACCTTTTGCCGGTGCCATAACAAAAATAATGGCTTCGATCAGCGGCGGACCTAGTTATCTCATCGACACCGCCTCAAAAATAATCCGCGTGCGTCGAGAGCAAACTGAGAAAGGCATCGTGGGTAGAAAGGATTTGGTCAATTTGATGTTGACTGCGCACGAGGAGACTGGGCCTGAGGGAAAAGGTTCGAAGCTAACCAATGATGAAATTGTCGCCCAATCGGTGGTTTTTCTACTTGCAGGGCAAGAAACGTCCGCTAATACCTTGACGTTTGTAACATATCTCTTGGCAGTATATCCAGAAATTCAAGAGAAACTACGCTCAGAGATCGAAGAAGTTATCAAGGTAAGAAAATATATTCGTCCAAGTCCAAACTTAACATTTCTTGCTAAAAACAGATTCTGCAAAAAGTAAGACAAGTCTAAGACCGCTTTCAATTTGTCCGGTCGGGCTGGTCCTTAAATGGAACGCAAGAGTTCCGTCACAACTGATTCTGGCCAGAATGGCCCTGCATTCAAAGCCGTATAGTTCTTCCGCTCCGTTCGGCCAAAGCGCGGGTGTTTGGCGAGTTGTGGCGGGAAGAAATATCCGCCATCTTGTTATTTTGTTTTGCAGCCGTTGAGGAGCGCGGGCAAGAGTTCCCGTAACTTGTCTGTGATTGGCCAGCTATGTTAGCCTTGGCCTTTCCGTTCACACTGGCCAGAACCAGTACTTTTTTGACCGGTCAGACCGGACACATGGAAAGCATTCTAAACTTTGTACTATAGTAAACGAAATACTTAAAATGACCATTCATTTCGTTTATCTGAAGAGTATAAAATTGTTAGGATTGGAAGAGATGGTTGCTAATTAAATGACCATTGTCAATATATTCACACCAGAATCTCGTTTTTTCTAACCATCTATTCATTGTAATGTGAACAACGTGTAATAATATGAGCACAGATTGAATTACCTTTATTTTTTTTCTGTTTTTCGGCTTACATTGTCGATAGGTCGAATTTATCTTTTTATGCCACAAAGCACAAAACTTGCCTGGGCGGGGAAAACAGAGATTTTCCATGGTTTTCTGGAAAGCTTGGAATATTTGGTAAAAACCCATGCCAGGCTTTCAAAGAAATTATGGAAAGTAAGTTAAGCGTCAATTTCAAAATCTTATTTGAGTACAATGGTACACAATGTGTCCCT
This sequence comes from Parazoanthus atlanticus, assembly GCA_025448195.2. Taxonomy (NCBI): domain Eukaryota; kingdom Metazoa; phylum Cnidaria; class Anthozoa; order Zoantharia; family Parazoanthidae; genus Parazoanthus; species Parazoanthus atlanticus. The sequence goes on from JAOEHT020128560.1 coordinate 19,413, forward strand.
TAATGGTTGTTTCAGATCTAGAGTCTAGCACGTGACTTCCATTTTGTTACGTTTTATGTAGGATCTGAGCGCGTAGAAACAAATAGTTTATTGTTTTCTTAATCCTTTAAAATGCTAGATATGGTTCAATATAAAAAACTGCTATTAATGATCTATGTAACTTGCAGTCTAACCCAGATCTGCCACTGTATGACCTTGTCCAAAACATGGAGTATCTGAACTGTGTGATAAGCGAGTCGCAACTACTCTACCCGCCAATCCACGCCGTGGACAGAGTCTGCAACAACTCGTGCACTATCAACGGGGTGCACTTCCCAGCCGGGGTTACGGTGCTCATCCCTATTTACGCTCTTCACCACGATCCCGATGCGTGGCCCGATGCGAACAAATTTGATCCAGAGAGGTTCCGTGGTTTAAGTAAAGACAAGTTCCATCCATTCCAGGTAGATAGATTTTACAGTTCTTTACCATTTTCTAAATATTGAACGTGAGTTTTGACTAGACAGATTGGTCTCTTGAACAAAAAAGAAATTAGTTAAAGCCTGCAGAGGTACCCTAGTTTATGCACAGGAGGCCCAGGCTCGAAGTAAGTCTAGTAGCCTGATACGCCGGGGAGGTTCGTCAAGCCGATCGAGTTTCTTTCCTTTCCTTTTCATTTGGTTGGGGAGAAATGAGGGTCTAAAAACCGTCGAATTGTCTTGAAATCTCTACCAGGGAACAACAACGACACATACAACACGACAGGTAAGTAAGAGCTTATTTGATTAAGTAGTTACAGAGATATCAGCCAGAGTCGAAATTCCCATACAAAGTCTTTAAAAATTCTATTTCGCAACGACGTATCAGGCTACTAGACTTACTTCGAGTCTGGGCCTCCTGTGTTTTATGAACTGTAAGTAAATTCCGAATGTGTAAGTATGTGCCTTTGTTCATCTGTGCATAGTTAATACAGCGAACTGATTGTAAAACTCCAGTTTCTTTGTTAAACGTTTTTGTTTGCTATTTCTTTTGTTTGTTGGCCTTGACGGTGCACAAAACGCAAAAGGTATTGAAATGCATATGAACAACTAAGCAGTAGAAACATTCGGGCTCACAAGCACGTAAAACAACACATTGTGCACGGTCAGTATAAAACAACGCAACTTTGTACACTCCTTTTGAAGTTTGTTGAGCTTCACTACCAATTAGTTCCATCAAATACGATCTGTACGTGTAGATACGTCGCATGTTGTCGTATCATTGCGGTAGCTAACGAAGGAGGTG
>JAOEHT020128561.1:0-12378 GCA_025448195.2 Parazoanthus atlanticus
GACATGACATGACATGACATGACATGACATGACATGACATGACATGACATGACATGACATGACATGACATGACATGAAATGAAATGAAATGACGGCTGGCAGGAATAAGAACAGCCAATAACAACCAGAGGTTAGAATGGGTAAAAAAGGTGAAGATCAGTTGTATTTAAAGCAACAAAAACGTTTTCTTTCTCAGCTAGAACAGTCATTTATGTATAACAGTTGGCACAATTTAAGAACAATATGAGGATGAATTTCCCAAAAAAGGTAAGAACCTGGTTCTTGTAAAGTTTTTTCTCACCAGTACTTTCCGCTTACCTTTTTGTGAAAAAAAAGTTCAAAGTTGTAAACTTGACACGTTTTCACAATGAGAAACGAAGATTCTCTAAAGTATCTTGTCAAAAAGTATTTTTGAAAAATCGTTAATGAACGATTAAAATGAGACGCTCTTTCCTACCTTTTTATCACGAATACTTTTCACTGGGGTGAAAGTATCATCCACAATCAGATACGCGACCAGATTCGCCGAATAAGCAGAGACAAACACTAACATAGCCATGCTGAACGAGAGAGCAGCCAGTCGAGTACTGCTTGTGTTTGGCTTAGAGTCGTCGGCTGGCCGTTGACAGGCCACAGCCCCTGTGTAAAATATCGCAGTTTGGAGGTCGAAGAAAGATTTCATTCTGGGGACAAACGGTGATTTTTTTCTTGGAGATTTTTTATGTTCTTCAGTTATTTCATCAGTTTGCTCATCAGTGAGATCGTGTTCTGAATTGTCATTGTCTTCTAAAGACAGTTGTTTTTCGCTCGCTATCCTTATAAGATACCTCAGGGTTAACCTTTCTACGGCCCATAAGTAAAGGACCATTAACACCATAGCGCCAAGCAAGGTCAACCAAACATTTGGAGTAAATGGTCTCAGGTACGATAACCAAACAATGGTGGCACTCCCCAGCTTCCGCTCTCGAACAAGCAGAGCTATTCCGGCAGGCATGTATGCTTCAGTGAATTTTATAACCTTAGATCTGCGAGAGCTTACAAACAAATCGACAGTTAAGTCGGCTTTGTTCTCGATGAGTTCTGCGACTATGCCATTCCATGAATTGTTGAGAGCATCATAGACGCCAAACTTGCCATCTTCACTAAATCGGAGATCGGAACGGAATCCCGCCTCAGCTTCTAACAAACGTATAACGTCGATAGCGTATCCGCGACAACACAGGGCCTGCGTTTCCTTTTCACCACTGGGTGTGACCACGTGTTTATAACACACCAATGAAGACGACTGACACGGTTCGAGTGGAAGCTTGGGAAAGGCCAACACACTGGGCGCACATTCGCTAATCACCACCCGCACACGAGGTAAGAAGTTCTCCTCAATTATCACAGATCGTTGGCCGTTCCAATAACCAGATTCTTCCCATATAATTCCTCCAGAAGTCCTAACCGATTTATGAATTTGTAGGAACGTTTGACGACGTCTTCCATCACTGTCAAATTCAACTAAACCAGACTTTCCTTGGAATTTTGTCCCTATCAGACGTCTGCAAAAGCGAAACAAAGTTTGTAAGTCAAACAAACAGAAAACCAAACGCATCGGGCATACAGACATAGTTCGACAAACAAGAGGGCAATCAGACGGACGCATGGATGAGCTGGTGGCAGGAGGGATGGACGAAAGGGGAATGAGCGGCAGGAAAACGAACTGAAAGACATGGACTGGATGGATGGATGGATGGATGGATGGATGGATGGATGGATGGATGGATGGATGGGTCTTGGATTGATGGATGTATGGATGGATGGATGGAGGGAGGGAGGGAGAGATAAATCAAATGGATGGATAGATTGATGGATGGACGGACGGATGGCTGATGTATGGATAGATGGATGAAGGGATGGACGAATGGATGGATGGGTGGACGGATGGACGGATGGATGGATGGAGGGAGGGAGAGAGGTATGCATGCATGCGTACATGGATGGATGGATGGATGGATGGATGGATGGATTGGAACTGGAAACTTTACTCAACCACGGAAATTATGGATTGATGGATGAATGCATGGATTATTTTATTCGAAATATTTTACCACGATAATTTTATCAAAGTGTACATATATGAATGTATATATAATATCTGCTCTACCTAAAAGCCGGGCGTCTAGCCTATTTAAATTTGCAAAACTCCTTTATCTATTTACATTTACAAATGGATTGATGGATGGATGGATGGATGGATGGATGGATGGATGGATGGATGGATGGATGGATGGATGGATGGATGGATGGATGGAGGGATGGATGGATGGGTGGATGGATGGAGGGATGGAGCGCCAACTTGATTAGATGGATCAATGGAGGGACCTACAAGTGACGCAAAGATGGACAGAGGGCTTGGCGGCTTAACTGACGGACAAACGGACGGATGAATGGATGAAGCTACCAATTTTCATTTTATGTTATAAACTTAAACACAATTATAAGCATCAATAATCTGTACGAGTAACCTTCGATAAACTTTAGACTCTTTATGGGCACAACAAATGGAAACAAGTTTTTATAAAACCATTGTCGAATCTAGCTACCTGTAGAAGCGCGAGGGACACTCGAAGTTATACGAAGGAGTATCCAATCCCCTATCACATGGCACTCGATGTAACGCACTGCTTATGAGAGTAACGGAATCGACCGTCACATCATGAGGAGTCCACTTGGGCTTCGGTGGGTGAACTACAACCACGTCTGAAGAAAAATCAACGCGAGCTAACTCCTTTAGAAGCCGATTTGTGGCCAAAAGCTTCTTTATTCTGACCACACCTTTCAATAGATAGAACACATTTCGTATAATCTGCATAGAGTCGCTAATTACTACCACTACTTGACAGCCTTTTGTTCGCAGAGAGTTGAGAAGATAAGGCAAGTGTCGTATACTTGAAATAGTGCTTGAAGTTCGTATTCTCTTCATAAATACAAGGGGTTTATAATTTGTGATATCGCCAAGAGACCAGGTAGTGAGTAATGAATCAAAAGTATTGTCATGAACAACGGCAAATTTTCTCCACGAAAGTTTCTCCAGAACGTTAGCCAGCATGTCCGCCTTTCTCTCCACGTCTTTTCCAAAGCTGAGACTGAGACTACCCTCGTAGGTTAGTATTCTAGATTGGAGCTGTGGAAAAATGAAGATAACTCAACACTTAGTAAGTTCGATCGAACTTTGAAAAATACAACACAAATGAAGCACTGGCATATAGTTATATTGTTTTGTACTGGTGTGTACACGTCGAGAACCAGACAGTGGTATGACAGCGACAGGAAATAATATTAATAATAATAACAATAATAGTAACAACAATAATAATAATAATAACAATTGCAAATGATTATGATGATAGTAACGATAATAATAATAATAATAATAAATAGTTATAAAATAATACTAATGTCATAATATTTGCTTTTGATAAACTGAAACGGACGAAAACGTTTAGTCAACATTATAACAAATATTTTAGCCACCTTATTATTCAATAATAATAGTAACACTAAATATAATAATTTAGTAGTAACAATAATAATAATAATAATAATAATAAAAGCAAATGATTATTATGATAGTAATAATAATAATAATAATGATGATGATGATGATGATGATGATAACAATAGTAATAATAAAGATAATAATAATTAAAAGTGATAAAATAATAAAAATAATAATGATAGTATAAATATTAATTAACGTTCCACCCTGATCCGATTTTGGAAACTTGTTTTCGTACTTACCTTTTGGCGGATCCAGGGATGGTTCACATAATTCAATAGAATTCCCTAAACCAAGAAATAGTGCGTAAAACATGCAGATTTTAAAGTAAGCGGTAGCATATATGTTGAAAATGTAACAATTGAACCCGATCTATACATACACTTTTATGAAAACAGCTCTATAAATCCGTTTTTTTCTGCAACGAAGAGTCTTTTTAAAATGAACTATGTGTCTTTTATCTTCAGTTTGAATTTGAGGGATGCAAATCCAACAGCAAATTGACGCTTCACACTTCGTACACAGTATAGAATAGTCTCCCACTGATTTTTACTTTCCTTCGTACTGAGAGGAAATTAAGTGTGTGCTGGTAGGTCTTTTTGTAACCTAAAGATGTAAGCTAATTTCGAAATATTTGTGTAATTTTAAAACTTTTATCGAACTTTGTATTTTGTTTAAAGTATTTTACCTCATGTAATTTCACGTGTTAATATTGCTGCAAAATCTAAGTCTCACAAATGTCATCATCATCACCATCATCAATAACTTTATTTAACACGGTTTCTATTCATTTACAGTGAAATATATTATGCTTTTCCATAGAACCGTGTGTAAAATACAAATTTAACGTTAATATATATTTGTTGAAAAATAACTACTAGGTAAATAGATAGCTACATTTGAAAGCACACGTTTCGCAGCATTTGAAAAAAAATTAGGACTGTTAATTAGTTTTAATAGGAAAATATTCCTTCCAGAGAGCTGTCCCTGGACATTAAATTGCCTCCATGTTGTAATCGTGCTGGCAACAGATTGATTTTTGATTCGTTGGTTCAAGAAAACTATCAACAAATGAAACATGAAAAATAGTCGACGAGTTGGCGCGCGTGTTAAGTTCAGCCTTCGTGAAAATATTAACGCGAAAGAAAAGGCGAAGATAATGAAACAAACACATCTTATGATTGTAACTACAAGAAAACTAAATTGAAGTCAAAACAAAGCAAATCTACAAAGTAATGTAAGGTAAAGGCGTCCATAAATTATTAAAATACACGGCTCGATTAAATCGATCCCCTGCCGATGAAAGTTTATAGAATTTAAAAGGTATTGACGCGGCCAAGGCTTGTTTCAAATCTGTAGTTGTAGCAACAGGGACGATAAATCAGCTACATCAGACACAAACTAGTAGTTAATTAAAGCACTGTTTTTGGCTTGTGCAGTGAAAATTGATAGACAGCTACAGTGCTTCGTGACAAACGAAAAAAGAAAAAAGTATACAAATACTCTTACTTTAGCAAGCACGTGTTTGGTTGCGCCAGTATCTGATACCTGTAGTTTTTAATACATTTGTACAGAGCCTCAAGGTTGCAATAGAAGAGAAATGTTCTTTTTTTGCAGTTAACGCTTTGCAATTTGAGCACAGTAGAAAATTACAAAGGACTGCTGAATATGTCAGAATTCTGTTATATTCAACTGTCGAATTGATATTCTTGACACAGTAGAAGTGGGCCTTAAAAATTAATGCGAAAATAATGGAAATGTAAATACAAATCGACTTTGATAATTTTTGCATAAATAATAGAAAACTTGTAAAAAGGAAAGAAATACTAATATTTAAAAAATGTGTCGGTTACCAAGTCTATCATTTATTATAAGGACAATGAAATCAGGGTCGATCGCGAACTTTTGTTACATTCTTACATTAATCAACTGATTTTTTACGGGTTTAACAGAAACCTAATACAAATATAAGTAAACCAATTTACTTGCTGTAGGTTCAACGCAACCACTCATGTCAACAATTTGATCCAATAATATAAATGTAAATACTATATTGATCGGGTGAATTAATAGCTGCTGAAACGATTTTAAAGTATTCTAGCTATTGGGAAAAGAAAATAACTTATGCGCCGCCTAGGAAAAAATATATCTCTTGATTCACCGAGTTGGACGTTTTATTCTTGAGGGAATAATCCGTCTCGGGGCGAGCTTGGGGAAGCATTTTGATTTAGTGTTGTGACTGATAAATTGTCTGCATGTATATAAATAGGGACCGAACGGCAAAAGCAGTTCGGCTGTTTGAGTGCCCGCGTTTAGTTGCTGTCTTGTGGAAAATATAACTGTTCAACTGTTCAACAAATTTAGAACCGAAGGAGTCTCGGCCAAAATTATCTGGTTCTCTTATTTTAAGACAGCGCATATACATATTATCTGACACTAAAAGGGACAAGATAAAATGTTATATAATATTGCAATGAAAACAAACGTTTTCTTGCTACTTCAGGTATTCGTTTCATTTTAAACTAACCCGCGCCAAAACGGCTTAAGATGTGTAAGTAACATCAAAACGTTTGTTTTCATACAACATGTGGCATTTTACATTGTACATTTTGAAGATATTTTACATAAGAATTATATTTTAAACATGTACATATACATATACTTATTCATTTTAACTTATTCATTTTAACAAAGTATATGAACTGTGTATCCATATGAAATAGAACTCAATTTTAGTGAAAGTGTTAGAACGTACCTGAGCAGTCGTCATGATAACTGGTATGTTGTTGGCAAATCCGTAGTCCGCAATTAGCTTCCCGATTTTAGAGGAAAACGCACTGTACACAATTGCACAATATTTACTTTCTTTGAAAACACCATCCAACTCTTGGAGACTTTGAAGGGTAGAGAAAGAGTTGTTTATCCACAGAGGGAAGGCAGAAAGCTTGAAGATACATAACGAGGAACGACTTTGCGCCGCTTTCTCGAACTCCAAGTTTTGCAAGCGTGTCTCATGTTCAAATGCTCTCCATAATCGTTCTCCTTTTTCGTCGAATATTGCCAAAACGTTGAAGGACCTTATGGAAACGGCTGTCCTTTGGGTGTTCAGTACACATAATGCCGTAATCACAAGTTTTAGAACTGCCCACATACTAACATCGCAACTGATTTCACGCCTTCTTCGACAAGGCAACAGCAGGCTGCAAGATGAGAGAAGAAAAACGTCTTAGATTTGAACGCTTGAAAAACGGCAGTATCGCATAATGAACAGAAGCTGAAACTGAACTTGTGGTTTCATTATTTTGTAGTTAACGTTTTTTTTTCATTTGGCTGAGTACATTGCACCGAACAAGTTGTTGTTTTCATTTAAAATCTTTTTTTCCATTCGGTTCTGTGATTGGTCGAACCTGACAGGTTCGCGTAAATGTTGTGTGAATAATAAAATGATGTTTGGGTTTATTAATCCGGATCTAAGACTTTCGGCGTTGCTGTTAATATATTTGGCAGTCATTTCTCGAGAAGCCCTGTTTATAAAATACCCGAACTGAAGAATCAAGTAATCGGCCAAGAATATAATATCAATTGGTACGTTTTTAACAACACGATAGCAACTAAACGTTTTGCTCTCGCATATAAATCAAAGAATGTCTCACAGACGAACATTCAATTAAACAGTTGTCAAAGGAACTTTAACTGACTGTGAAAAATCCCGATTTAACAACTTACACAAGGAAGAAGACAAGTAGTTATCGAATAATTGGCTTACAACAGGAGTAGTTAGCATCTTAGTTTTTTCATCTTCACGTTTTCAATTTACAACAACTATTACTCGGAATTCTTTGCAACAAAAACAACAATTTGCACTTAAAAGCTCACTTAGCTAGAACCTTTCAGTAACAATAACAATAACATAGAATAACATTACTTCAATCATTTCCTATTTTCACGATTCACAAATACGAATACGTTTAATGTTTAATAAGCAGATGTTATGATTTAAGAGGAATTCGAAATGGCATGCTGGAGATCACGTATCCTGTCAGCCATGTCAACGTTCTACGGTTTGATGAACAAAAATTTGAAATGGTACGTTTTTCGCCGAAGGTTTGCGTGCAAAGCCGACGTTTCGAGCGTTAACCCGTCGTCAGAGCTTTAATGAAAATGTCGGCTTTCTAGCCAACTTGACGGCAAAAAACATACCATATTATATAGCCTCCTCCGCAGGCAACTCTGCAAGTGATGAGAGGAAATAGACAAATGAGGTTGAATGATCCTTAATGATAGTGAGGGAGCGCTGATGCATTTGAAACTCGATAGACAACTGGATGGAGAAAATCTCTCGTCTCAGGCCCCCTATTCGCGACTCGCCGCTCGGGGCCTTGAGTTACCTGCGGAACAAGCAACATATTATATGACGTAAAGCCAACTGCAGGGCCCGGTTGTTCAACGGTTGGATAACTTTTTCCAGCAGACAAATTTACTCGTTGTCCAATCAAAATTAAGAACGCATAAATTTTATCCGCTGGATAAAGTTATCTAATCTTTGCGCAACCGGGCCCTGTTGATCAAACTACACGGTTGGCTGAGTCTTCAACGCAATTTAATCTCAGCGCATTCGTTTTCGGGCGCGTTCACTTTACCGTGTTCCGGAAGAGGAACGTTCTTGCCACTGTATAAATCAAACAGATCTTCCAAATTTGGAACTCTTTTATAGAAACTCACTTGAAATTAAGTAAATCAGCGAAATCCTTCAAAAGCGCTCCGAAACAAAAGCTACGAAATGAATTTGTATGTAGTACGTTAAGCTGTTTTAATTCTGTTTTATTATAATTATTATCCTTGTAAATTTTATTTTCAGTTTCACTGAAAAGCCCCTATGTGGAGTTGGCAATAAATTATTAAGTTTGTATCTTGTGTTCAACTTGCTCTTGGTGTTGACCACCGAATCGCATGTACTATTATCGACTGCAAACGAGCTAGAAGATTTGATGCACCTTTATAATAACGTGTCGCGAATATACATCTCTCTCATAACAGTTATGAAAAATTAAAAATTTAATAGTTATTGAAAAATTAAAATTTACTCGTCGTCCCACGCTTAGCCTGTTTTCAGTTGGTGTCCTTACTGCATGTTCACACGCTGTCAATTTTTACATCAAACGCAAAACCGCTCGTCTGATTCCTTCCTTTCTCCGGATAACTGAGATATCAAAAACCTGAGGGGTTTACACTTATTTTGGTAATAGACAAAGCTATAGCTGTTTATTTACCGTGTAACGCCGACTAGAAACTCCATTTTGAAGAATTGTTTTGTCTGGTAAAATGATCCGCGCAAGACTAGGACCAAGCTAAAACCAGTATTTGTGTTTTCTTGCTTGGGAACTGACTTTAACTGACTTGGAAACCTTCGCCGATCTGAACACAAAATTAAAACGAGAACAAGCTATACCGCTGACCGCCACTTATCGCTCTTGGCCACTCCCTTTATTCTGACTTTGTGCTTAGGTCGAACATGTTCACAAGGAGTTGATTAAAAGTACCTCAACAATCGCTTATTCTTTCTTAAAACACTTGAAGCAAAGGAAAAACGCTCCAAATACATTTCCTCACATTTCCGTTTCTATACATATCGATAGACAATAAATTTGCTTTGGAGCTCAGTTGTCACATTTTACCAAAGTTCAAAACGAAAAGCGAAATTCTCATAATTACAGTTAAGGACTTATTTTTAAAGATTCCCCGTCGGTTTCTATTCTTTTGTTTACCACCTGCTTCCAACAGCATTCTGGTTTTACGCAAAACATCATTTTTCATAAGCTTTAATGCGAATTTCCAATGTGAAAAACCATTATGAAAATACATCTATACTGAAGTCATAATTTCATGGTCTACTATTATAACTTGCGACTTCGATCCGTCAATGAGAGAAAAGCTCAAATAAGTCCACCAATATTGACGAAACAAGTAGATCTAAACGAGCAAACGTTTTAGCAACCTTTCAGCTCTCTATAGTTTATGTTTAAACACTCACTCACTTTCCCTACCTTAGATATTCTTCTCATAAGATAAAACGCCGTTTTGTGAACAATTATACATTCGGACCAATCCATATTCTACGTCGACTCGGAATACAGTACTGCATGTTGTATCTTAAAAAGACGAATAAATTGACAAAGTTATTCCGCACACGGCACAAAAGCTCAATCGTTCTCAAAGTCACTCTCAGCAGGGTTTTTCTCGGCCACCAACCAGAGTTTGTGAAAGAAATTAAAATTGTGACACGGCACACATTAACTTTAAAAACAAACCCTATGCAGGTGATTGTTTGAAAGCCCTGTCAATTTTAAAACGCTATAGTTGGCATATTTTAGATATTTAATGTAATGATTGAAAAACAAATGATGTCTTGGTGACTTTGATTCGATGATAATATGTCGTGAGTATATAACCAATTTAAACCACTTTTCTTAAAATATTTTCAATAATAAATTAAAGTGTTTGAAATCATATAAGCATACAAACACTAGTTTTCGCGCAAAGTTTGTCAGTAAATGCAGAAAGAAAGACGAAAATGAATAATAAGAAAGATGCCGGCTTTATGTGCCGTGTTTAGACGAAAATATAGTGAAACAAATTCGTAACACCATATCACAAAATTACCAAAATTGAGCCATATCCATATAAAATTAAGGTTTATTCTTGTTGTTTTTTTTTCATGCGTATGTTGCTCGTATAATCTCCGGATAGTTTCTACGCCAATGCTTTTTCCAAAATCTTGGTTAATGTATAACTGCAGAGAACGGAAACAAACTGATTCTACATTACGCTTCATTTGTAAAACTCGCAATTTTACAGTATCTTACCAAAGAAAATTAATGCCAGGGATTTCCGTCTTTTCCAGTTTTCAACATCACTGAGAGCCAAATTTCTTCCTCAGTAAGTGCCATCAAAAAATATTTGTTTCCAGACTTAACCGACAAGCTTTTAGTCTAATAGTTACGGACAGACCTTAATCCCAAGCCTTTAAATTGTTTAAAAGGTTTTAGAATTGGAAACGGCACAGCAATTACAGTGCGGCTATGAAAACTGTGGACGCTTAAGTGCATATTTTTTGAAAAGTTTGTTTATCAGCCAATCAGGCAAAAGGTCACAACTTGAACTTGTTGAGATAAAATACAACGGCTCACCGGCTGAAGTAGTTTGTTGTAAGGATCTTGTTTTTGATTGGCTTAGAAACATACTTCCAAAAATATTTCTTTGGAAGTGTTCACGGTTTTTGTAGTCCCACTGTAATGCACCTATCAATGTTAAGCCGGCGAGAGTCCGGGCATAGGTGGGGCATTTGAACCCAGAAAAGAACTTCTGTTCAAATTCCCCACCCCGGGGAAAACGCTAACGATCAAATAGGTGACTTAGTCGAAGAAAAGTTTATTAAAACGGCCAAATATCCCCACCACGGGCATTTAAATGCTCTCATATGCCCGGCCTCGCTCCCCCCCCCCAGGCTTAACATTGATAGGTGCATGATAGCTATATATCCTAAAATGCGGAAAATAACCCCCCCCCCGAAAATAAGCCCCGGGGCGTTTAGGAACAAAGTTTTGAAACGGAAAACTCCTTCCATGTATAAGCTCCCCCCCGAAAATAAGCCCCGGGGGGGTTACATTTGATATAATGTTTTATGGTTATTTGTGAAATCGTAATTGCAATGTCCGTAGCATCGACAACTGCAAGCACGTTGATAAAAAGACAAAATCAGTATGAGACCGATTGTGAGCAGAGTACCTAAAAATATTACAATTCCTTGAAACTCACTACCTTTTTTGAAACGCAAATTTTTGTCCATGTATAAGCCCTCCCGAATATAAGCCCCCTCCAGAAAAATATAGCGAAAGAGCTCTTTGACCAAAAAAAAGGTTAAGCCCCGGGGCTTATTTTCCGCATGTTACGGTATATCAATCTAAAACTTGAAGTTAGCCCTTTTAAAATACCCTGAGAAATGGAAAAAACAGGTCGAAGTTGGTAGGCAGCGAAATTTTGGGGGATTTATCTCGAGAACTGCGACATTGGCAAAGTTTTTAAAAACAGGGACTTAACAGAGAATGTATGGTTGATTTCGTCTGGACGAGTAAACTTGCGCGTCCAAGTGACTGATTTAAAAATGGGCTAACTTCAAGTTTTCGAATGACCAACAAATCGTGATAAAGGTCTAATGCTTACTATGGTCCATTTTCCGATGACGTTATAGTTCACATTTTGACTCGTTAGCATAATATAGCATAAATTTAACTCAACTAAAAATATAGTAGATTTATTCCAACGACCTATAGACCACTTTCATAGTACGCTCCAGTGGCCATGAACAACAAGTTTGTGTCGAGGCCAGAAAGACCGAAATAGAGCAAATGTATGAGAACTTGGAACTTGACCTCGACTTGAAGTTATTGTTAGTGGTCACAGGGGCAAATTATGAAAGTAGTGTATGTGGCTGTGAAAAGCACAAATACTTGGCATAACTCTCTGGGAAGCAAAAAGGATCAAACAAGCTGTTGGCCGATACCAAAAGACCGACTTTCAAAAATGGCACTGCCTACCAAAATCTCCGGGAGAAACTGATATGGAGTTAAGGTGTGCATGGTTTGAACCACATCACACTTAAGAGTGTGAGATAGAGAGATATAAATATTGAAATGTATGGTAAAGGCCATGCGCAGATAATAATAATAATAATAATAATAATAGTAATGATAATACTTATATTGAAACTGCACAGACAACTATGATGTCGCTGAAATAAAAAGCAAATCAGTAACTGATCATCAGTAGGATACCTA
>JAOEHT020128650.1:0-12376 GCA_025448195.2 Parazoanthus atlanticus
AGCCTGTATAGATTCGGAGACATCAAAATAGTGATCTTCACTCTCGAGAGTTGAGAAAAGATGATCTGATAAGTATTTTTTAAAACTCCTTTTAGACATGACCCTGATATCACCTGGGATAGAATTCCATAGTCTAACACCAATCCGCGAGAATGAATTTAGTTGTATATTTAGCCTAGAAGGTTTAGTGAAGAGAATTTTTGATGTAGAAGATCGTGTTGCATATTGATGTATATCGCTGACATGGGTAAAGAGATTAATCAGGTTTTCGGGCGCTTTTTTGTTAATGACATCATGCATTAGGCTGGAAAGAGATTGAACATACATGATGTTCAAGGGTGGGATTTTAGTTTTTATAAAAAGTGGGATTGCACTTTGTTGATTACTTTTAAAAAAAATTAATCTCAATACTCGTTTTTGTAAGCGTAAAAGTTTGTTGAAAAGTGATTTTGAGCTCTGACCCCAGATTGCTATTCCATAGTTTAGGTAAGGGTGGATGAGTGCCCAATATAACGTGATTAAAGTTTCTTGGGGTACGAAATGCCTGAGTTTTGCTATTAGACCAACAGATTTACTAACTTTTGTACTGATGTAGTTTATATGAAAACTCCAAGATAGATTGCAGTCCATCAATAATCCTAGATATTTGACATATTCTTTATTTTCTAAAGAAACAAAATTATTTTGAAAATTGTCAAAAATTCGTATGTCTATTTTAGAGGTAACTTTTTTCTGGTATGGTCGAAAAAGAACAAAGTTAGATTTTTTGATATTGAGGGTTAGTTTGTTGGCTGATAACCAATTGTTTAGCTTTTGAAGTTCATTATTCATTGTCGCTTCCAATTTTTTTAGATTTTTATGTGCATATAACAAGGTTGTGTCGTCAGCAAAGATAAAGAAGTTAAGGATGTTGGAGGCTTTATTTATGTCATTGATAAAAAGGAGAAACAACAAGGGACCAAGGACTGACCCTTGTGGGACCCCGAAGGAATTAATCTCCTTCTGACTAATGTAACCATCAATTTCAGTTGTTTGTTTTCTTCCCGACAAGTAAGATTCAAACCAGTTGTTTATGCAACCCCTTACACCTAAACAATCAAGCTTTTTAATCAATATTGAATGATTCACTGAATCGAATGCTTTTTGTAAATCGATAAACACAGCACAGGAGAACAGCCTATTGTCCATATTGTTTTGGATAGTATTAATGATGTCTAGAACAGCGTGTGTAGTTGAATGGCCAGTACGAAAACCATATTGAGCATTGTTCAATAATTTATTGTGTTCAATAAACTGGATCAATCGATTATACATTAATTTCTCAAATATTCTGTTGAAAACTGACAAAATGGAAATCGGTCTATAATTGTTTGGATCATTATCTTCGCCGGCCTTAAAAATGGGAGTGATTTTAGACGTTTTTAATTTATCTGGGAAGGTTCCACTACTTATTGATGTGTTAAAGATAGTAGCAAGTGGAGAACTTAGAATACATCTCGATGACTTCAAAATATTGATGGGGAAAGAATAAAGACCAAACGACTTGTTGGATGGAGTTTGCAAAATTTCTAGTTCAACTTCCTCAGGGGTAACAGGATTAAAGAAGAAGGACTCATTTACATTGATATCACGTAAAAATTCAGTAAATTGTGTGTTTGAATCTGGAATGTTACTAGATAATTTTTGACCGATAGTTGCAAAGTGTTTATTTAAAATATTTGCTACTTCGTTTCGTTTGTAAGCGAGCTTATTTGAAGAGGGGTCCTTTAAGTTTGTTATTGATTTTCGTTTTTTTTTGTTATTGCTGATTAACATATTAATTCCTTGCCATGTTTTATTTATATTTGAAATGTTCTTTTGAAAGTATGAATGGAAGTACATCTTTTTGCTTAGTCGAGTAAGACTGGTAATTCTATTTCTATACAACTTATATTTGATTTTGTCGCCTGACTCTAAAAATTGATTTTTCTTTTTAATAGAATTTCTCAGGCCGCGTGTAATCCAAGGCTTGGTACGGTTTCTGATTATGTTTTTATTAGGGTGTCTCAATGGAGCAAATTTGTTAATAACCGAGTTAACTGATTTATAGAAATGCGAAAACATGTAGTTAACATCACAACTATTTGGAATCAGTCGGTTTTTTGATAGGTCAGATAGAAAATTATCTTCTGAAAATTTCGAAAAATCTCTTATCTTTTTTTTAGATTTGGTTAACTTTTCTTTAGGTAATGATGTAACACAGAATTGGGTATAGTGATCGCTAATATCAGAAATTACGTTCCCACTAAGAATAGAATGTTCACAATTGTTCGTAAGAATGTTGTCAATAAGCGTTGCCGAGTTGTTATGAACTCTTGTTGGTTTATCAATTGTAGGAAGAAAATTGAAACTTTGTAAAGAAAGTAAAAATTCATGACTAAAGTTGCACGTCTCTGATTTAAGAAGATCTATATTGAAATCCCCAAGAATAAATACAGGCTTTTTCTTGATAGAGTATTTTTCAAGAGCGTTTTCAAAGTATGAAAGAAAAGTATCGGGTGAATTGTGTTGTCTATAAATAATTCCACAGATTATGTTTTTTTTGTTTTCGAAATGAATTTCAATCCACAAAGCTTGAAAATATTGATTGGAGGTTCTTTCAAGTACCGAATACCTCAGGTTATTGTTAATATACATTCCAACGCCTCCAGAAGCAAGAGGCGTTGGAACAAACTCAAACGCATAACCTGGAATATTTAAATTAAGATTAAAAGAAAGAGCAGAAGAATTAGTAATTTTTGTCTCGCTAATACCCAAAATATCAAAACAATGGTTCAATTCATTCAATAGATGATCTTGAAAATTTTCCAAATTTGCACGAAGACTTCGGATATTATTGTGTAATAAAGATAATGAAGTATTATTAAATATAGCATTGTTAGATTTCTTAAAACTATTAAAACTATTTGGAGAATAGTAATTGGCTCGAATTTCATTGCAATACGATTGAGTGTCGGGATTGATATCAGAATTTATATTAGAATTCAATGAAAAAATGTCAAGATCATATATGCTGTGCAATTTTTGTAAATACTTTTTCGTTGGAAGAGAAGATTGCGAAATTAAATTATTGAATTGACCATGACTAGTTAAAATATTCTTATTATAATAGGGTAGTTCTTTACATAGATGCTTGGCAGCCTTTTTCGAGATCATGTCACTTAAAGAAGAAGTTATTTTATCTTACATAATTAATTCTGAAATAAGTAAAGATATGGTGTATGTACTTAACAGTTGAGGACTGACAGATCATCTCTTGATGTGATGCGAATAGCATCGTCGCCTTCCGCATAACGCAAGTAGATTACAGACTTTTTTACCCAGCAGAACTTGTAACCATGGTCGCGTTGAAACTTTTTACATTCATGGAGCAATTCTTGTTGTCGGGGAGTCAGGTGGTCAAATATTGATACTTTTATCTGGGAAGCGGGCCAAATCTTTAGATCTTGAGCTGTGACATTGTTAGTATATTTCTTTCTGCTCATAACAGACTCTCTGGCAAGACGGCGAGTAAATTTACATATAATTGCTGGTGGCGCTGTGGAGTTGTTCCCGCGACGGTTTGGAATTCTATGGGCTATGTCGATATCATTTATTGTAACATTTGTTGCTCCAATTTTGTGAAAGAGGTCAATGCAAAGTTCTGACGTCTTCTCAGCTGCCTCGAACCTCGTAGTTTGCGGGACACCGACAATCTTGATATTATACTGGTAGCTGTACCTTTCCATAGATTCAATTGATTCTTCAATTCTGTACGCTTGCTTCGTAATTGCATCTAAAGACTGCGAGAGACTGTCCAGTTGAGTCTGGAAGTTGGACCTAAATTCTTTGTAGTCTTTAAGGTCTTCAAATTCATCGTTTATCCAGTCGAGAAATTTAGCAGTATCGTGCTTCGTCGCCATCTTCGTTTGCGCACTTTGTAGTTCTTTAAAACTCTCATTCAGCTCGTCAATTTTCTTCAACAAACCACTGTTCTCTTTCCTCAATTGCTCAATTTTCTTGTCAGCCATTTGTATACTGAAAAATACTTTGTAATGCCTTGTAAAATGTGGATAATTTTCAATTTGTACGGAACGGCCAGAGTACACGTCCGCTCAGGTCACTCGACCGTGAGACCATTTTTTCACTGAACGCTTTGAATTCCAAATGAACTTGGTGCCGGATGGCGTCAGGCAAAAATCGTTGCATGTCTTCATGCTTTAGCGCGACATTGGCGGCAGTTTTCCATTTCCCGATAGTGACATTTCGCACCAAAGATGCGCTCATTTTATTGGTGAGTTTGGTCGATTTATCATTTCTACCCTTTGTGATGATTGTAACAATCACAACGGCTTCACTTTCTGCTACATGCTTTTCTTCGTCTTCGTCTCTACACTCTCCACCAGCCAGACCAGCCTCCGCGCTGTCTTGAACGTGTCCACCATCTTGCAGATCTTGTATAAGCGGCGACGCTAAACCAACTTCGTTTTCTGCCCCGTTTTTTTCGCCGTTGCCCGCGAACAAGCTTTTCGAAACTACTCGCACTGCTTTTCCCCCGGGGTTTTCAGCCCCTGCTCCAGTCGAAGTAGTTTGGGACCTCTTCGCTACTGCTCGAACTGGAGTGATCGTAGTTGGGAGTGATCGTTTCTCTCGCCTTGGGCTTGTAGTTGTGACTGGCGATTTCAACAGGATCTGAGACGGAGGATTTTCATGCGACGATGTGTCCTCGGCCAAATGCGATCTGATAAATGCAATGTGCTCAGCTGCGATCCTGGTTTTACGAGCACAGGTTCTGCAAACCCTATCTGACTTTCCTGGCTCTTTCTCCAACTTCAGGTTTACATCGATCGCTGATAGCATATCGGACAACACTGATCCAACGCATTCGCGTCTTCCAGAAGGAAGAAAGAGGTTTTCAGTCGAACATTTTGGTGCTCCCACAATGGCAAAACAGCACTTACAAATGCGGCAGTGATCATTCGATTCTTTGGCGCGCTTTCTACCCCCGCCTCGCTTTGCTAGTTTTTTGGGAGTGAGACCTTCCGAACTTGCAGCCATTTTGCAAAACAAAGTGAAAACGACTCGAGCCCTTTCCCGGGATTTCTTTGTTTTGATTATTTCCCTGCTCCACGTGAGTTTGACAGCTGTCATCGTCCGTCATTCTCACTTCCGTTTTAACACCTCATTTCCGCTTTTTACAAATTATGCGTATCGTTTGCATAATTACCTGCAAAAATTTCTCCCGTGAGAGCGGCGTCTGGAGGCTGGCGTTCTCTTCACCATTTCCTCTCCCCAATCCCTCCGCGGCTCGCTACGCCTCTGCTCGTTTTCCCCTCCTCGGCTGATTAGAACGCCAAAGTTACGCTGGCTAGGGATCAACAGTTCCATGAAACCATGCATCGTGCTGCAAACATTTACAACGCTTTTCAAACGGCATCTTGCCGTTGAAATTCACAAGAAAACTATGTATACGAAACTATTTACACTATATACAAAAAGAAATGCTATTTACACGATAAATCTTGAAATAAAACTATAGAAAATGGCGAAAATTCCGAAAAGTTGATCTGAAACCCAAGATGGCGGCTATCTCGTCAATGTCTCTCTCACAGAAAATGTCGTGACACGTCACGTTCCGTAATATGGAAATCGATGAAACTCGCAGGAACAATAGACAATAGGCTTCTATTCCAAATAAGGATGGGAAATATAAAAAAATCGATATTTTTGAGGCATTTAGGGGATTTTTTTTAGTCTAGCCAATCAGCGACCAGGATTTTAATTACTTTATTAAATTAACTTTTTAAAGAAAACCAGACGCTTTGCCGCGGCTTGCTCACGTTCTTACGCGGATCGTTACTTAAATCCAAATTCGAGGCACGTTGAAGCTTACGCACTTGACTGTCAAAAAGCATTATACCAACATCAACCTTGACGGTTGTATTGGTGTCATCACATTCGGCGAGCTTTCCTTTTCCTTTTCCTTTGCGTTTGGTTGGTTGGCAGAAACGCAGAGTTCTTCCATTCTCCTTCGTTTTATCGACTCTTTAAAACTCTTTAGTTGAACCTTGGGTGCAGCCATAGCAGCCTGTTCATCTACCTATTTTTCCACAACCGGGGCAGTAAAGATGAGATGAGAGCACTTCAGTGCCACACGACGAAATCACATGGCGGTAAAGCATGCAAATGTCATCGCAGGCACATGCCTCGGTAGCCACTCGTGGTTGTCAAGACCGCGCACAAACTATAATGAGGAAGTCTGGGGCGAATGTGTAGTGGATTGTTGATTTGTGTAGTGGGTTCTTATTGTTTGGTGGATTTTGGTTTGTGTGGATTTTGGTTTGTGCAGTGGATTTAGGTTTGTGTAGTAGTGAATTGTGATTTGTATCGTGCGAAGTGGTCTTTGTTTCGCGTTTTCGGTCAGTTTTGAAATGTGTGGTGGGCTCTGGTTTGTGTAGTGGACTTTGAAATGGTATTTCGAATGTTTTGAAATGCGTAGTGGGCTCTGGTTTGTGTTGTGGACTTTTTGATTTCTGTAATGGACTTTGATTTCTGTAATGGATCCTGGTTTGCCTAGTGATCCCTATGGGCCACCGTAACATCACCTCAATGTACTTGCTTATGCTCATTGCTGCAGTTGCTCAACAATAGTGATGGTACAAAGATTAAAGCGAGGACCTAAATTAACCTAAGATGAAACGATAAGTCAGCGACGTCTGCAAAATATGATGTAGCAATAACAGCACCAAAAGGTCCATGTCTATAACTGTCAAGAACAACAATGTCATTCTGTGCACAGAAACAGATTGTGAGACTGTTAACAATGATAAGTGCAAACTTCCGTTGAGTGAATTTGATCTTCTGCAGCTGGTAGCTACGGGAGGCTTGGGGATTGCTATTGGATTCAGACGTGAAGTAGGCATCAGAGCTTTCCTCTACTCTCACTTTTCCCATGAGAGCTCCAAGGCGACTGATGGCTTTTGCAACACTGATGTTTACTGGCCATCTCCCTGTCAATAGGTCATGGATTTGCTTCCCTTTTTTGATAGGTACCATTGTAGAATTGTACAAATTGTGTATAGGCCCTTCTCTTGTAAGTTCAAGATATAAGAATGTTGAAGAGCAAAAAACTTTTCCAGCGAACGTTGACTTGCAATGAAATTAAAGTACATGCATTTGAACTATTCCTGCCATCTATTGTTGATTGACAGAGAGATCACTGATAGTTCTGAACTCACCATATTCTTGTTCTTCTGTTCATTCAATATATGTTTAATAAACGTGCAAGCATCAGGCGACTCTGAGAGAAAATGGGAGAATGGGAGAAACTGATCCGTTTCCCAAAACCAGCACAGCTAGAATCAAACACTGGTGTGACAGCGATGTCAATTACAATTAAGACCTTTAGCAGCGAGACGGCAATGACTGTGATGACAGCTGCTGAAATTGACTTTCTTGTGTTCCCATTTGTTTGCGTATCTTCCATGCGTTTTTAGTTTTCTTGCGTTAAAGAGTACGAAAGGCACAAACTGCTGCCTAAACTATTGGAAGGCGATTTAATAACGAGGCAGTTTGTTTACGACGTTCAACCCAGCGTTTTGCTTTTTGCTCAACGACGACCAGACTTACCACCCTTGTGCATTCCCACATGCAAGTATTATATAACCCTATTGCCTATTCCTCGTCACCGTCACAGTGATGCTAAAGATCCCTAATAATGCGGCAGTAACGGTATCACCAGCCTTGCGGCATCGGTGGCAACAATTTTGACAGCAGTAAGAGCTGTGACTGTCTTTGCTGTATTAATTGTGACGCTCTTCCTTAGTGAACTCTAAATTTCTTAAAGAAATACATTGCTAATCACAAGACTTCTTACATTTTCATATTAAAGAAATAGAAAACGGGTCCGCGTGCTATGTGCAGTTATATAAGCACACGTGATTTTTTAAGTTTACGAAAGCGGTGTCTAGGAACGCGAGCCGTAGGCGAATTTGTTTTCTCTCCAATCTCGCTTCGGTTGCTGAAAGAGGGCTTCGCACTTTCGGTTAACTTTAGAAAGATAAAGCTTCAAGACTGTGTATCCATCAGTTGGTACCTCTGTTTCATACACACGAGCCAACTTCTCGGTGCTTGGTCCGTCTTTAATTCCGCTTGGATGTTTTTTGCTGATTTCGTCGTGGGCCATTGTTGCGTATCGCCTCCCTCGCTCATCGGTGACAAACTTGCTGTTTGGCGAAAAAGTGTATTAAATCTATTAAAGATATCGCCAAACTCCATTGGGGAACTCCAGCAGATACTGCTGCACAACATTCTGTACTGAATCTTGCCAGTAGCGCACAGCTGTTTCTTGCCCATCAACCATCACACTGCGACAGGATGATGGGCGAGAAATATCATCCCTGTTCAAATATTCAAACAGATCATCCAAGGCCTCTTGGCTGACGGCTTGCTTGGTAAACTTCAGGTCATCACTTGGAACTCCTCCTCGGCCAAACAAGATGCAATGTACTCTAGCTGCCACAATAGTATCATTGCTACAGTGGAAGTACTCTTTGAGAACTCAATATGGGTACTCAAAGGCTACAATAGACAACAACCGCCTCTTCTCATAACCGTAAGCCCTGACACGGCCAACTGTTTTAGCCGCTTCAACACGTGTGCTGCTATCTGCCGAGCTGTTGCCGTCCAGAGAGATTCGGCTTTCCTTAAGCGTGTCTCCTATCTTGATCTTTTTCGTTAACTTTGCCTCTTGTTCTCGTACTCGCCTGTTTGCATCCTTTTCCTTGTACTTGTGATATCCCCTGCAAGCTTTTTCAGGAAATGGTCTTGCTGGACAGTTACAGGAGCTTGGTTTTGTTTACCACACATCTCCTTCCATCGTTGGAATTGTGTCAAGTCAGCGAAAACGGCTTGCAAATCTGTGCCCTCAGGAGTCATTTTGCGTGCAAGCGACCCAATTGCCGTGCAAAGTTCAGCCCTCAATGACCGCTTGTAGCCTGGTGAAGTTTTGCTATAAACATCTTGGATATTTTCAGCTGTTTTGAGTGGAGTTGCAGGAGGAAGTTGCTGAAATACAAAGATAAAAACAGCTTGTCAACATCCACTGTCACTGCGAACATAGCACCCCTCCCCTGATGGCAAAAACGAGAGCACAAAATGTTCTAATTTTTTACACTTTGCCAAGAATATTTTCTGTGAAAAATAATTGTTGGTGTGAAGTAGCATTTGGTCGAGATCAAACATCAACGAACATAGAGTGATAGACTTGACAAGAAAACAATCATATTTCCAAACACTAACTTATTTTTGACACAGGACTTGCAATGCCAATTATATCAAGTACTATATGGAAGGTACAAATAAACACAAACAGCAAAAATCCAAGCACTCACCTCAGTATGAGAGTCGGATGCCTTTGCTTGTTCGCCGGGAATTTCGTCGATAGTTGCATCATGACCACTCCAGCTCGCAGACTCTTCGGTCGCCATGTCATCCATATCGACGTCGGGCAATATATCTGCAGGTTTGTCATTGCCAGAGACAGAGCTTTCGCCTTCCATGGCAGTGCTTTCGGTTTCAGAGTCAGACACGCTCCCGTATGTCGCTTGCTGCTGGAGTTGCTGCAACCTTCGCTCGGTCTGAATACAGTTTCGACAGGCTGGACAAATGAAATTTCTTTTGTTGTTGTTCCTTTTTGAATCTTTGGGGTAAGGCAATTTTGGCGATAAAGAGTGTACTGTGATCAACTAGCCAGCGTAGCTTGGCGTTCTAGTTAGTAGGGCGAGCGGCGAAGTAGGGCGAGCCCCCAACGACGAGCGCAGCGAGGAGAGAGCGGCGAAGCGAAGCGAGCCGCGAGAAAGGAGAACGCCAGCCTCCAAGCGCCCTTCTAACGGTAGAAAATTATTGAATTGGTGACCTCCAGAAGTCGCTAATTCCTATTGGCTGAAATCGCCTAATGGTCTTTTGATTTGCTGTCGGCCTATAATATATTTCAAATACTCCAAATATATTCCGCGTCACGCTGGGAATTAGAAAAAGACTGTGACGAAGTGACGACAGGAGATTAGCAGGAAATCAATATCAGGTTTTTTTATGGATGAATTATTGGCAGACAAAATTCGCGGTCTGGATTTGAGTTTCAAGAGTGAGCAAGAACAAGCAGTGAGGCATTTGTCTGCTGGAAAAGACGTTCTTGCCGTGCTGCCCACTGGATTCGGCAAGAGCCGTATCTTCCAAGCATATGCAAGACTGAAGTCGAGTGAAAATTGTGAAAATGGCGTCACATTGTTGTACGGTTGTTGGGAAAACTCCAAAATACCCCAAAATTCAAATTGATTACCACCACAAGAAAGAGCTCTAAAAATCCTTTAAGATGACACCAACACCATGTCATTCTGATGAATATTAAAGAAGTTATGAATTTTTAAAATCCGAAAATTTTGATTGATGCCCCCTCCCCATATTTAGAGAGTAACAGTGGGGGTCAGTGATGCCCAAGTCGCTAACTTCCGTATCATTCAATGTATCTTCATGAAATTTTCAGTAAAGATAGTAAATGTCCTACTCTCCAGATGTCACCTCTTAAATTTTCATAAATTCTTAATTTGTATTTTTAAATAATTTAAATGACCAAAAATGCAGTGTTTTTTCGCAAATTTTCCACCAACTTCCTTAATATTCAAGATATCTTTATAAAAATTTCAGTAAAGATAGTAAATGTACTGCCCTTCTTATTACACTCACTAAAGTTGCACAAAAATAATCAATTTGTACTTTTGAAATTTTTTTTAGTTTAATTAAGATGACTTTATTTTTTTCAATTTTTATTGGAAGGTTTCAATGAGACACTTATTCTGCACAGGCTGATTATCAAAGTTTGTACTCCAGTATTCCAACAAGCAGCAGTCCCTTTCAATACTCACAGCAAGGCAAGATTGAAGCATCTTTGGCATTGTTTTTCAAACCCTGCCCAATTTTATTACATTTATATAAATAAATAGAATAAGAAAGAAAGAAAGATATGTTTCAAGAACATTTAATTTAATAAAAGTACAACTACTGAATTTCTGTATTATTCAGTAAATTTCCACAGTAGAATACCTAAATAAACATGTGTGCAATTCTACAATTGGTTTCGGCTCAATTAAACCCTGGACCCTTTGCAGAACATTTTAGCTGGAGCCACCCCACCATGTGAGAACAGTTACGTACTGAGCATATGCAGTTTTCTTGCAAGAATGGTCAGTGACATGGAATTGAAACTAGATATAAAATTGGCAAAGATTTTTCTTGTTTCTTTATTACTAGGTTCCTGAAAATAAATAACTCCATTAATAACTGCATGATCATCAGTAGGATACCTAAAATGTGAGCAACTCTACAATTGGTTTCAGCTCCATCAAATCCTGGACCAATTGTAGACCATTTTAGGTGGAGCCACTCACCATGTACAGTCATTGAACAAGTGTACAGGAAACTATATTTCCTAGCCAAAATGATGACAGCAAAATGAAAATACAAGGTGGGAGTGAAATCAATGTTCTTTATTACTTTTATAAATTATAAGGTACTTATCAATGTTCTTTATTACTTTTATAAATTATAAGGTACTTCCTCAAAAATGAATAGAAAACAAATCAGTAATTCGTCATCAGAAGGATATAGTCCATTAAGTGCAATTCTGCAAATGGTTTCAGCTCCTTCATCATGTGAGCACGGTTACCAAATATTCATGAGCTGATTGAGGTCACCAGTTGTGACCAGAATGGTTGTCCCCACACTACATAAATTATTAAATACCCGCAGTAATGTAAACCAGAATGGTGGTCTCAAATCACTAAAAACGAGCACCACGCAACAGAAGTTAAATCCCTGGAGACACCTAATACTATGTATTATCTAAAGGGTGGGTCTAGATAGAATAAAGGAAGGACAACTGGACCAGAACAAAGACAAAGTATTTGTTCCGTGGAATGTCCAGATAGAAGACGATGACAGCTGAAATACTACCATAATAAAAATAACAACATAACCAACAATAGTAACAATAATATTAAGTAATAATAATATAATAGTTACAATAATTTATTATTAACAATAATAATTTAAAAGTTTAACAAGTTTAATGTATAGGCATATATAACAAGGAAAAAATTCTTTATGTTTTGAGAGGTTCCTGTAAGTAAATACGCGGCTCATTACTACAAGAAGCGGGACAAAATTATTCTTATTGAATACCAGGCCAGGTAGGTACTTTATTTAAACACGGTAAAAAAAGATTTAAAATATGGTTCAGTTTTACAACTGTTTTACAACATATCCGTATATAAAAATAGTGTAGAATCTAATTACAATTTGA
>JAOEHT020128724.1:0-12373 GCA_025448195.2 Parazoanthus atlanticus
GGGGGGTGGGCAGGCCCTATGGGCCCCTCCCCTCCCCTAAATCTGCCTCTGCGTGGGCTTTCGAACTACAAACAATATGAAAATTGGGCGTCTCCGTAAAAATGAATTGTACAACGTCTTTATCAGTGCAGATATTGTCCAAGCACACGAGTAACTACACCCAATAATTCTTGATCGGGTGTACGCTCTTGCGAATTCGGGTGACTCAATCATTTATATAATTATATGGAATTCATAAATTTGACGAGTTTACTACTCCGTTGTCTTAAAATAGTCCTCAGTAAAAACTAGAAAATCTTAACTAGCAATATTTGAAAGACTTCGCATTTTGATAAACTTATAACTTGTGAGTGCTAACTGAGACGTTTGTACTCCTCGAGACAGGAAAAATGAATGTCGTTTTATGTCGTTTGGTAGTTAGTTCAAAAGTTAGATCTGCTATGCTTTTCCAAAATGTTTTTTACTAGACATTTAGATTATGAGACTTTGAAATGGAGTTTTAACCAAAAGTGAAAATTAAACTTTTATAAATAACACTGAGAAACGACTTACATTTTGGTTGCATGCTAACCTAATATGGTGAGGAAATTGTTAACTGCTTGATTACTGAGAACTGAAACTTTGCTGTAAACTGACAAACGGGCTCAGCTGTCCAAGTCAATAAACCTCATTCAGATGGCCCTCTTAATTGATTACTGAAAATTACCCATTACTGCATCATAACAGGAAGACCTCCTTCAGATCCTCTTATGTTACATCCGTTTAACTCGAACAATTACTAAACTCGGAGAGCCTCCAATTTCCTGTTGTAGTACGAAAACAGGTTGTAGCCTCTTCACCTTTCTGAAACTGTATTTGCTCGTAGAATAGTTTAGCCATGACAAAACAATGCTCTATTTGTAAAATTACAACTTCACTATAGCTTCTTCCCTAATTTACGCTTGGCATCGGCTTTTGAACAAACGTTATCAACTGTGTCTACACTTGAGCTGATTACACTTAGAATTGAAGCCAGATTCTGATATACCAGAGTGAGACTCTATGTTAAGCTACGTATTGTTCTTTTACACTGTTTTATGATGCAACTACGCTGTAAGGCTTTATAGATAATATGGTGTGTAACTCTGGACCGAGCCAAAGTTTGAGCTATGAATGTTTTTTGTCTTGTGACTTGTTGATAATTATTAACTAATAAATTCCTTGGGATCGGCTATTCATCCTTGTGGCATTTGAGCTGAGTTTGAGTTAAGTATTTAAAAGTTACTTCTGAGTTAAAATATGACTGACAGGTATCAATCAAAATTAGAACTATCTAATCAGAGTTACCGTGGCTGACGCGTGCATATCAAAATACATGCGCATGCGTGACTCAACTAAAGAACGACGGTCGCCATGCATCTTGGAGGTTTGCTCACAGTTTTGTTGTGAAGTTTTAAAATTCACCGTTTTCAGATCAAAAGCTTTTACTATGCTGCTGATTGAACAACAGGTAGCAAGGGAAACGGATAGAGGAAGTTAAATGTCCTTAATACCTGCTGGAAGATGCGTTTGATTTTACAAAAATCCGAGTTGACACCAAACTGCCTGAAACTGCAAAGCTTCGTTTCTTGGATACTGTCTGTGCACCATCTCATCTCAAATGTTATAATTTACTTACTCATGAAGGTGTTGACAGAAAGATAATTTTATTGATGCGAATGAAACAATTTCAAACCGATGAAGGGCAAGAAATCCAACTCAGGAAATTAAAGAAATTATATCCAGCTCTAAATCACGGAGAGGTCAAATCAAATTTATGTATTCATTCTTTTGTTGATAATCGTGGCACTGTTTTGTGTAAACAGTAATACTTTATGTCACTCCGACCACCGAACGAAGCCGTTTTGTAAGTTTAAACGTGATGATTGCAGCTCCGTGGAATGTGCAATTGCAAGTTTCCATTGAAAGTTTCTGTCTTTAATAAAGTTTAAACCTTCCAGTTTCGTCCTTTGTATTAAACGATGAACTTACAATAGGTGTATCCAGGTGTGCAAAATAACTTTGCAGCACCGTCAGCCAGGCCTGTAGGAAACGAAGTCAAGTGGCCGAAAAAAATAATCATCGGTGCGTACTAAATGTTTTCTTAATTAATCTAAATGCTGTTTATTGAAGATACACATTTTAAAACCATTCTACTTGTCCCGCTTGGTAATAAACATCACCATCGCTCTTCATCAGTCTTTTCCGCCTGGAGTGGACATACACAACTAGGATTGAATCATCTTGGCATCTGAACAGAACAGCTAGCAAGGGCTAGGTAGTGCCAGCACTGAGTAGCTCCTGGAAAGGAAGTTATGAAATGGTGGCAAATGAGGATGGCGCACGAGTAAAAAATTCCGCCATTGACCACTGCTGCTGACCATG
Organism: Parazoanthus atlanticus; assembly: GCA_025448195.2. Taxonomy (NCBI): domain Eukaryota; kingdom Metazoa; phylum Cnidaria; class Anthozoa; order Zoantharia; family Parazoanthidae; genus Parazoanthus; species Parazoanthus atlanticus. The sequence continues at coordinate 2,404 of JAOEHT020128724.1, forward strand.
CAAGAGGGTGGCACGAAATGTTTATTGTTGTTGCAGTTTAGAATACTGCTTATCTATATAACTGGATATAATTATTTTATACAAGTAGTAGAGTTCAAACTTGGGGTATTTTTGTTTCGATAAGGCCAAGTAAAAAAGAGTAGTTTCTCGTCCCCGCCCGCTTCCTTTATGACAGCCGCTTCCTTTTTTTTACTATTTGCTATTCTAATATAAACCTTTATAATATACTGCGTTTTGTCCTTGGAAAAATTTACTTCTCACTTCTATTTATACCGATCGTTTGAACTAAAAATGAAACGCTAACTATCAGTTAATGCTCTTTTGTGTGCAGCAAAAGTTTGTATATTAGACTGTATTTATTTCTGGACCTTCTATAGAGATTTTTGTGAGCTCTGGACTCTTTACCTACCAAAAACAAGAAATAATAAAAATAGTAAATAGTAAGAACCGCCCGCCTCCTTTTTTGAAAAAGGTCGGACGAGAAACTATTCTTTTTTTTTACTTGGCCTAACCTTTAAATTTTCTAAAGACAAAAGTGAAAGAGAGACAATTACGAGTGTTTTTGTGCAAAACGAACAGGCCGGTGCTCCATGAAATCTGTTTGAGCAAAAATAACTTAAATATGTGCGGGATTGTTTTACAAAGAGCCGTGATTAGAACCAGGGGACTTTGGTTTTTATCATTCCCCTATCAGTGGGAGAAATTTGCGACTCTGCCGCAGACGTTGGAAAATGTCCCCTCTTGGCCCGGAGGTCGCCCTTTCCGAGGAAGCCGATGATAGGTGTATTATCTCAAATTAAATTCCCTTGCTTGGGAATGTACAAATTATTTTCATAATAAGGGCCTTTGAAACAGTTGATGAAATTATATGCATGTTCTTCAACTGGTTCACAGCTGATACATATCATGATCAAAACTAGGATTGTTTTTTCTTTTCTACAAATTCAACATCTTGTTATTGATTTTCAGCAGCGGGGTAGACATTGATACCAACGTGGAGGACTTAGCTATTCTTGAGAAGAAGATTAGCAGGTAAAATTAGAAAATTGTAAGACATTGTGGATTATAGAAAATGATTTTGCATATTAGAAATATGCGAAGAAAGACGGCAGTTGACAGGCCCTTTTCTAAAACGTTTGAAGTGGAAAATCTCAATTACAATAGGGCTGGGAAAATGAAAAGTACGTTATATGTTTTCTTCTACAAAGAGCAACTTTGTCTCAAAGCGATACAATATGTTTGAGTAAAAATTTAAAAAAAAAGTAATTTAACTACAATATTCTATCAATTTAAGACGATCGTGAATTCGGCAATACAAAGTCAGCCATTTATGTACTTGCTAACACAACGTACACAAGGTCTGTCGCACAAAGATAATTATCTTACAGTAACTCACAGAATATATACAAGTGACATTAATATCAATCACAATATATGCCTGGGTAGCCTGTGATGCAGCCTGGGCCCTTTGTGTTGCCGTACGTCACATGGGTTCTGGGTACAAGCTAAGAATGTCTACGTATCGACTAACTATAAAATCTGATTCTAACGTGCTCAGCATGTAAACATCATATAGTTATTGATATGTTACTTATCACTTTCTAACAGTCTTGTTTCTTCAGGGTCAAACAGTACGAGGACACCTTCAGCGATGCTCTTGCCCGTCCCTCGTCGCGCAGGCGCAGGCGCAGACGCAGACGGAGGCGCAGGCGTAGAAGATCAAGCGATCATTGGTGGTCCACAGGCTGGTGACGAGATACCCAAGGTACTGATTTTTTTCCAACAAAAGCAAGAGCAGCAAAAGCAAAAGCAGCAACAGCAGCAACAACAACAAAAGCAACAACGACAATAAAAACAACAGCAGCAGCAACAAAAACAACAACAATAACAACAGCAACAGCAACAGCAACCGCAACAGCAGCAACATAAAAAAAAGCAACAACAACAACAACAACAGCTACAGCTACAGGGGCAGCAGCAACAGCAACAGCAGCAACAGCAACCGCAGCAGCAGCAACAACAGCAACAACAGCAACAGCAGTAACAGCAACCGCAGCAGCTACAGCAACAACAGCAGCAACAACAACAACAACAGCAACAACAGCAGCAACAGCAACAGCAACAACAGCAGCAACAGCAACAGCAGCAACAGCAACCGCAGCAGCTACAGCAACAACAGCAGCAACAGCAACAACAGCAACAACAGCAGCAACAGCAACAACAGCAACAACAGCAGCAACAGCAACAGCAACAACAGCAGCAACAGCAACAACGCAACAGCAACCGCAGCAATAATAATACTCTCAATTTGGGGTTTCCAATTGATTTGAGAATCAATTAAGATGCCAAGATATTTAATGCACTTTTCTTGTTGAAGTTGTTTGTTATTTAGAAAGAGATTAACATTAAATTGTAATTTCCTTTGTGCTGGATGGAAAATTACAAAGTTGGATTTTTCTATATTGAGAGAAAGCTTATTTGCACAAAGCCAAGTATGTACATTAGTTAGCTCAGCATTTATATTAGTTTGTAGGGTAGCAAGGTTCTTATGTTTATAGAATAAATTAGCGTCATCAGCAAAGAGGTGAAAATCAAAGAGTTTAGAGCAAGAATGGAAATCGTTTATGTATATCAATATACATGTATTGTATATTTATGTATATCAATATACAATCCAATGCAGTCCAGCTTTACTGATCTACAATGGAATATAACAACAACAGGCAAAAAATGTTTTGATTACAATGACATGCACTGTTCCACTTCACCAATAAACATATGGTTTTATAACCAAACAACAACATGTCAAAAATGCTTAGACTGCAGAGCAATTGAACATAGTCCACCTTCACCTATCTACAGTGGAAAACAACAAACACAAGAAAAAAATGGTTAGATTGCATTATCATATGATCCACCTTCACCGATTCTGAAGAAGAAAGATTTTCACAGGCCAAAATATTTAGATTGTAAGGACATACATGAAATTCACCTTCGTTAACCGATCTACAGTTGGAAAATCAACTGCTGGCAAAAAATTGCATTGCAGTGACAGACAGTCCTTCAACAATCTAAGAGTTTAACAATCCTATAACTGACCGTTTTAGTCGCAATCAAAAAGGGATTTAATTGATCTACAAAGCCATTTCTATTGTTAACGAAATACTAATTGTCAATGTTTAAACAATTACATTTAAAAACCTTTGGGGGAAAACAGAGTTCGATTTGTCCAAATGTAAAATTGGTTCCTTACAGAGCTAAAGCAAAATCTAACATGGAAGTAGACTTTATGACTTTACTAATACCACTGTAAGACAAATTAAGGTACTTATAATATTCTTATACAAAAATCTTTCCAAAGGAGCACCATACATGATATATCATTTCGTCGACACAAAGTGGAGAGTGTTACATGATTTCAAAACCTTTTATAATGCGTCAACAAGCACTTTCCATTGTTAAATGCTGATTAATAAATTGCATTTATATTTCGTTTCCAAACTTTCTCGAGTTTCTCAATACCAGACTGCCAGAAAACAAGTTGGTTTACCAATCCGTCAAATTAATCGTCTATCTCTGTTACAACACTACTGTGACGACTCACGATGGTAACTTCTCTGCCTCTCTTCCCCGGGCTTTGAGAGCTCGGAAGTTCCTCTCCCAGTCAGGAACATTCTCCAGATGTTTGTCCACTAACTGATCAAGATCGATGGTCCCCAGCACAACCCAGTCCTTGAACTGGTCTTGCACAGCAGCCAAACGGCCAAACAGGTGTTCGGCCTTGCGATAGACCGTTGAGAATCCTGAGGCGTTCTGATCAATCATTATGGGATACACGGACGCGTCATCACCCACACCCCGGAAATGGTTTGGAATGCAGATGAATTTCCTCATCTCTCGGTAGTATCTGGCTCGAATCTCTTCTAATGGAGGACGGAACTGAAGTCGCTGTTGTCTGAATGGTAAACAATTAAAAAAGATTGATCGAATTTATGTTAGAACTACTAGCATAGGTTTTGATTCAAGTCAGCATTGGCATGTTTTTCTCTGTTTGTATATTGTGATTGTGGATGACGGGTTTTGTTAAGTGTTGTCATTGCTAAAACTCACGATCAATACACGACTGTACTAGATTTTAGACAATTACAAAGTGATTCAATGAAAGTTTTCAGCAAATCCCAGACGGTACTGGTGCTCCAACATAAACACTGTACCATAATGTGCCAGATCTACCTTGAGTCTAAGATGGAATGCCGTTGATAGCCTTTAGTCCTACCTGGTATGGATGTCCCAAGGTGTTTACCCAACCTAAAATATTCGCTACTATGAGCCCAGGTACGCTTTCATCTGCTCTGGTACTACTGCTCCAACGTGTATATCGTACCTAAAATATCAGCTCTACTTTGAACTCAGGTCAGTTCTCATTTAACCTGATACTAGTGTTTCAACGTGTATATCGTACCTAAATATCAGCTCTACTTTGAACCCAGACAAGTTCTCATCTACTCTGGTACTAAGTAATATTCCAACGTATATATCGTACCTAAATATCAACTCTACGTTGAACCCAGACAAGTTCTCATTCACTCTGGTACTAACTAATGTTCCAACGTATATATCGTACCTAAATATCAGCTCTACGTTGAACCCAGACAAGTTCTCATTCACTCTGATACTACCTAATGTTCCAATGTGTATATCGTACCTAAATATCAGCTCTACATTGAACCCAGACAAGTTCTCATTTAAGTGAGAGGGTACCCAGTAAGGTTACATTATATAAATTCTCATTCACTCTGGTACTAACCAATGTTCCAATGTGTATATCGTACCTAAATATCAGCTCTACTTTGAACTCGGGCAAGTTCTCATTCAGCGCCTCAAGCCCCATCTGGTACTGGTGTTCCAATGCTTTATACAGCTGACGGTCCCAATGAATCTTCCATGTTTTCATGTTATCAGCTTTAAAACCCTAAAAAATAAAAAATGAAACAATATGCTTAAATTGCATTCTCATCCCAGTCTTCAAGCACCAGTTGATTCAATGTGTTTAAGATAAAGAAGAATAAAGTTCTATTTCGCAATTTTTTCCTTAATGGAATTTCATGGACCTACAACGAAGGTTTCGAAAGCAAATGTTTTAAAACTTACAGTTCTTTATAAAATTATAACATTTTATATACAATGAGGGTCGTTTACTCATTTGGCTTAGTGCTTGTGTAAAAGTAATTATGGGAGCTTTTTTGTTTTGCACTATGAACCAACAGAGCAACTTTGGTGATAGTCCATGGAGGAAATCCAACTGTAACTAATCAAACCAAAAGATTAACCATAAGATAGCCTAACAATATCATTCAATACTGAACAAAATTACTATCTACACGCTTTAAGAACTTGGTATTGCACGTTTATTTTCCTATTGCTTATTTTAGATTTTCAGAAGTCAACCTTCTTTCCAATAGCTTTTTTAACCAACAAACCTGCTGGACTAGAGACGTCATAATCTCACGCAGGCTCATCAACGCTTCCTTCCACCTCGGTTGAAGCCTCAACAGATCAATACTCATCAAACTGACAACCTACAAAACAGAATTGTCCAAGAAAATGAACGCATGAACAAAAAAGTTAATGGCGCAAAGGAAGAAATTCTTCCACAATTCTTTTCCTTACTGGGGAACCATATTATGAAATACGTCAGAAAAGCACGATTATAAACATGGGGAAATCATACCAATGAAACCACCTTAGCAGTTTTGTTTTATTTAATTATCAAAAAAGAATAAGAATCCATTTGTTATTTCTTAGCAATTTGTTACTAAAACTAAAAACTTTTTTCCTTAGTACATAAAACAAGACACTACAAGATTGGAAACACTTTTCACGTTTATAACACTGTGATACGTGAGTAGAAATGGAAACAATGATGCGGTTCACAACGCCTGTTTAGTCCTGCGATCACCTGTCATCATCTGTTCACAAGATACGGGTGACGAGATAGCCACTATATCAAATGTCATTAGTTTAAAGGTGTATTCAAACATTGTTAGTTGGTACAAACTTGTTGTACCTTTAAATGCGCATCTGACCGATCATATTCCAGTCCGAGTAGAAGAAACACTTCCTTTTCCAGTTAGCCGTGCAATAACTGCATTTATTTCAGAAATGTTACAGAATACACGTACTACTACAAGGATTCTGCTCACCTACGTGTAATTAGGAATAAAAAGTTCACGGTCTAGGATTTTTCAAAACTGAAAGTAAGTTTTTTGGATTGTTTCCGACCATATTCCTATTCCGAACTTTGGCCAATCAAAAACACTTTAACGTAGGTGAACTATGCATAGTACAAGTACTGTACCTTATCGGAGATGTTCTGGTGGCACTTTCTAAGTCGTCTATTCTCGGAGGTCAGTCTATCAGCAGCTGCCTGCAGTTTACTAATGTATGACTCAAGCTCCGTCGGGTTGTCCCAAGTAACCTGCGTCTTGCCATCACTGTCACGGGACCCAGCCTTGGGATTCTTGATCAACCTCTCGAATGCTAGTGCAGAGTCCAACATGATGGTCTGTTGACTGGGTATCATCTGTTGGTCTATGGTGTTGTAGAAATGTGCAACCTGTTGCATGTACAAGGAAAGAGTTTAGCTCAGCCTGGATATCGTCTGTTGGTCTATGGTGTTGTAGAAATGTGGCGCAGACTCATCTGCTAAAGGAAAGATTTTGCGCACTATACAGAAGCATGTGGGAATTCTTAAGAACACTAGAAACGTGTTAAGAGAAGATATGGTAAAATAATGATACATTAACATGGAGATCATAGTTTTGTTGATGCTACAAAATTGCTTAATGAACAATGATACATCACCTCTCAAAGAGAAAAATCTCCTAGAAATTGACGCACTGACAATTAGGTCAGTTCTAAAACTGATCAATAACCAAGCTGGTGTGCCTCCTCACGGTGAAAAACACATTCCGATTTTGAAGATCACATTCTTGTCTTGCAAGCTAAGTAGCTAAAAACCAATCTCTGAGCAGGCTACCAGTGAACCCTAAGAGGGCTTGCAGAGCGTGTCTCCTGGAAATTCCAAGCACCTCACTAATCGCCCAACTATCATTTTGTTACTCTTACAGCTCTAGTTAATTTTACATTGAAGAATGCCATGTTATGATAATATCTTTGGGCTGACAATAAACTAGATCCAAACTTTTCCTTATTTAAACAACTCGTCTTCCTTGCTTTACCAAATTACAATGTATGTTTCAAATGCAGGTCTATATCGAAACTGAAAATAATCCAACTGCGCTTTCTGATGCACTGAATCTACAGCAGCTCGATGGGTGGAACGGATACTATCTGTTAATCAATTTGGATATTTCTATAACGCGTTACGTAAGGCTTCAAGGCGCTTATTACAAAATAGATCAAACTAAACAGTCTAAAAAGATTGTTTAAAAGAAATGTCTTGAACCGCTTCTTAAAAATATTGACAGATGGACTGTCTTTAACAGTCAGTGGAAAACGGTTCCACAGCTCATGCAAAGCTACCCGGAATGCACATGCTCCAACTGACTTGCGTTGGAAGGAAATTGCTGGTGGAGGTTCTCGTTAGAGGTTCTAGGAGTACGTTGAGGCTTTTAAGGTAGTAGTAATTCTTTAATGTAAGCACGAGCACCGTCGTGGAGAGCGTTAAAGGCAATGAGAATAATTAAATGAATGCGCTTTTCAAGAGAAAGCTAGAGAAGATAGCAAGGATAGCAGAGATTCATATCGCACAAAAGGTAGAGCAAATAGATTACCATCACTGAAATTGAGAATTTTTAAGTCGAATGTTTAGCCAGTACTGTTGTACGGATAGAGACCTGGCGATTAACGAGTGCTTTGGTGAACAGACTACAGGTATTTGTAAACAAATACTTGCGCCGTATACTTGGCATCAGATGGCCTAAGAAAATTAGGAACGGAGATCTATGGCAACAGACTGGACAAGAGCCAACAGAGTTGGAGCTGAAAAGGAGGTCATGGAGATGGATTGGCCGTACGCTGAGGGGAGACGACGAAGACGTCGCAAAGGTGACACTGGAGTGGAACCCGCAAGGAAAAAGGAGGAAAGATGTCTCATACAAAGCTGGAGGAGAACACGTATGGCATATTTGAAAGCAAAGAATATAACACGACAAAATAGTAGAAGGACTGCAGCAAACAGGACAAGATGGAAGGCGCTTGTGAAGGACTTACATGTATGTTCCCCGGAGGAATGAAGAAGACACAGAGAGAAAGATGGAGAGATAGAGAAGTGAAGATCTGTTATATGATAAACCATATGACCCACCTGCTTGAGAACCATCCCATGCCTGTAGAACTTGCTGGCTGTGTTCGCCGAGTGTTGGATCTTGGCCGGGACAGTGAAGCCCATGGCCGACAGCTGTCTGACCTCCCTCATGAGAGTGACCAGCCTGTCGCCATAATGCACCTTCAGCTTACCATCTCTGTGTCCGAGTTCCATCAACCGTCCGCTTGTTTGAAGACTTAACAAAGGAAAGATAACGAGACAAAGTAACGTTGACGTTTGCTAACAACAATAATTTAACAGTCAAGCCAAAAAAATTACAAACATATATCTAAAAGGCTACCAATTATTCTGTTTATTCAAAACTGAAGCATTTGATGGAAAGCGATCTGTAGAAATTGAACTACTGTCAATTTTTTACTTATAATAGTCACAAATTTAGAGGAAAAGCAAGAAATAGAAAATACGCAGTCTTCAGAAATTCAGGAAAGTGAATTATTGTCATTTCTCAATTTTTTAAAAAAAACAACCACTTTACGATCTCTTCAAACAAATTAGTTTTTTAAGCTTAGCATATAACTATATTTATGATAACATTAGACCAAGTAAAATAGAGTAAGTCAGTGTCTAGCGTCCAGTTTTCCAAATTTATTGGTACTACATGTAGCGCAAAATGGGTCATTCTTGCATTATTCTTATGAGTCAATTCAAAATAAGACGGTACGTTATTGCGTCAGAATCGAATGTGAAGAAATTAGACCATCATATATGTATCGTACATGCCGTATACATGGATCTGACGTTTGAAATTATATGCATTCAAAGTAATAAGTCAGAGCATCAGAAAATGGAACCTCATGAAAAGATTTAAAAATAAAATCTAGAAAAAATCTCTCGGGGAATTCTTCAAAAATATAAAAGAGCAATGTTCGGTATTGTACTCACCCAAGGGGCTGGCGAGGGTCTTCGATCGCAGACAGCATTTCACTGGACCAGCTCTCAAACTGATCCCTACAGTAGGAGTCCAGCTCCTCGGCTAGCTCTGTGGCCTCTTTTCTGAATCCTCTAAACCCTGACAGGTCACCGAGCAGGTCTTCAGCTGTGCTTGTAGTGTCCTTTACCTACAGAAAGCATTGATCAACAGTAACGTATTAGGGAGACTTTAAAACGTAACCACCCCGAAAAGAGTACGTAATGAAATACTTTTCAAACTCATTGTTGAATATCTGCGCTGCTTCCACTCTTCTATAACTGAATGACGTAAGCGTACACCTAGACTTTTCTGTATGACAATAAATAAATAACCATCTCTGTCAGGCCTGAAAACTGAATTTCTAAAGTGTTTTAACAGCTCCTCTCTTACGGAACCTAGAAAAGGTTTAAGAAAATGTCCGCTGCTAAGAGTATAAAGACATAAACTGTAACAGAATATCGCGGGTGCGCAAAACTTTGTGATGAGGTACATGTATGCAGTATGACTGTCGGAACACACCTAACCAATTTTGTCCATCGTGCTGATGTCATATATGGCGTCATACACAGGAAGAATCCTACAGCAGCTGCACACCAATGTGCACAGCGCTGTTACCGTGAAAGGGAGCACATTGCTGTAACTGTGAAAATGAGCACAACGCTGTGACAGCGATAATGAGTGACATCGATGCTACAGTAATGTTATTAACA
>JAOEHT020128797.1:0-12372 GCA_025448195.2 Parazoanthus atlanticus
CTTTAGAAAAAAATAAACAAAAAACATTTGGGCGTGTGGTTAAACTACGTGGACATAGTGTATCGTTCATCTCCTGGTGTTTCTCTTTTTCTGGTGTCGTAAACACTCGCTTCATCATTTTGTTCATTGATGCTTCTGCTGAAACTAATAAAACATCAAAGTGTTTAGTAACTAACTAGAGCCAATCACTCATAAATATTGTTCAGTGACGTTTGGTTGGTCAATCAGAAATTGTTTCCACAATTACTCCTCGCTACTGGTTCCTATAATCTCTTTAAAAAACGAGGATTGTTATTTTATGAGTTAAATAGGTCATTCTTCCTTGAATGGACAACTGGAGGTCATTTTGAACCCCTTAAAAGTTTTCCAACCTAAAATCTGAAGCGTCAAAGCAATCAAAATGAAACTTACAGCAGCTGTAGCTTAATTAAGGAGACATCTTTTGACATAATGACTTATAATTTATGCATAATAAATTATGCAAATTCAAGTTTGAACCAAAAATCATGAATGTTGGCAAAGTTCGTTTTACTTTTCTGTTTTCCAATCATTTATTCATTCAATTTTTCCTATTTGAGCATGTAAATGCATGTTTTCTATTAATCTCAAAAAAATTTGCTGCAATTTCTGGAAACAGGAAATTTTCGAAAACTCCAACAGAAAGCGGCCAAGATGGCGAACATGTTGTGCAGCGACTGTTTTCATAGCAACAGTTCTCAATTAGAACTCGATTGCTGTCATGAAAAGTAATTATCTAAACTAATGATGCTTGCGTGCCAAATAGCTAGCTTATGTGTCGCCCTTTGGAAATACTTGCGGGGTTGGTCTAGTTGACCCCCCCCCCCCTGTCCAAATACGTTATGATTTAAGGTTGTCCATTCGAGGGTTAATTAACTCATATTGTTAAGGTTAGGGTTAACATTAGGGTTAGAATTAAGTTTAGGGTTAAGGGTAGGGTTAGGTTTGGGTTGTGTTTCGGGACCAACATGATTTACAACATGACTTTTGACTCACTCGGCTTAGTGTTTAGGGTTAAGGCTTTGTTCACGTTACTGGTCATGTATCTGGATCATGCAATTGAGAAGATTATTAAAGCCTTGCCTCTAGTAGTATACCTTTCTCGCATTGGCAAATTGCTCCGAAATGAGTCCGCGACGGTCGTGTATCTGCTTCTTTACATTGAAAAAACTGGGAAGGTCATCATCGGAGTTCCGGAAACGTCTTGTTTCCTGGAAGTTAAAAAGGTATTTTTTTGCCTATATTCAAGAAGTAAGTAGCTAGTCATATCGGTTTGTTCTGCTAAATAATAGTGTGAGGACTGCTATTTCCTTCCAGCTAGTTATACCCCTCCCAACCCTCCTCCAGTCCTTCCATTTTTTTCATATTGACTTCGACATTGCTGTATTTAATTTTCTATGCTTACGGGGTAAATTGAATCCCTGAAACACGCCAAAAATATTTTGGTTTAATGGTCTATTTTTAATCAGATGATTCTATGTTTAATAGCGAAGAGGGCAAATTACTTTGCGCTAATTGGTTTATAACGGGTGCATTCTTTTAAAACCTGGTGCGCGTTATACATTTTGTAGCCTGACTTCAAGGGTTTCTGGCGAGAGCATTGAATTGATATTTTAATTTAAGAAATTTTGCCCTCTTCGCTATAAACAAATAATTACATGGGGCTCCTGAAATTGAGACTAATTTCACTTCTGTTTTCAAAGTTTGTGAATTGCCCGAGTCGCTTTCGCGACCAGCTAGTAAAAACAAGATGCCTGTGTTCGTTATCAGAAACGATTTTCTACACTCATAGCAATTAATTTAGTTAAACAAAAGTTGTTACTTTTTAAACGATGCTAAGAGTATTTTGCCCCGCTCATTAAACAAGATAACACAAGTCGGTGTAACTTATCAGAAATTTCTCGTATTTATAGTGTGTAAGAAAATATAGTTCATCAAAGGTCGTTTTTATGTCAACCAAGAAGTTTTCTATGTCAGTAACAGAGAAATAAAGAATTGACTTTTGACATTAGTTACCTTCAAACCAGCAAAGGTTTGGCGTTTTCGGCGCCCTGGCCATGACGGTGGCCCACAAGGGTGCGACAAGCTGCATTTACCGCGCCCAACACTGGAGATCTCCGACCTCAAACCGGGTAACAGAGACAGAAACAGCGAACAAGCAAAAATCGCAACAATCAAAGTTAATTTCATTGCTCCGGTCTTTGTCAAAATCGAATCAGCGCAATAATGACATGGGGTAAGAAACTCTCTTATCTTTATTTCATTTCATGACTTGCGCTTCAACTCAATTTCCTTCAGTTGTTAGCTAAACATTTATACAGCGTGATAGTAAAGCCGCTAAGTCTTACAATTCACCCGTTCGGTAGCTGGTTTGTTCCGTATAAGCTGATTTAATAACAACGGACGGATATTAAAATGGGGTTCAAAGCAGTACAAATGTTTCCTCAAATTTTCTGATATACAAAACGGAATTGATTTTCTCGATAACACACCACAGAAAAATATAATTTGCTTCGATTCCTCAAAGGCAAAGGAAGGGCTCAGGTTAAACTAACCGCAGATATGACAACGGTAAAAATAGAAATTCTGAAGAGAATTTCCATTTCTCAAAATAAATTAGCTGCATGTTCAGTAGTTTGTAGCAGGGTGGTTGACATAAGCTTTTATAATGGGTTCAAACAAGGCGGGTTGCGCCTGAGCCCTAACAACTTTCAGGTTCCAGCCATCATGACCGGTTATTTCTTGAATTACCTAAATCGCCTTTATGGATGCAAATTGTTTCGAGAAAGCTAACGCTTCCGGACAGAGCTTGTCGGCGTCTTTCTGTTTTAAGTCAACAATGTTAACGTCACCTTTACAAAGCTAACTTTTTAAAATGAAACTTAACTTGTTCCGACTATACCATAAAAAGGCCAGAAATTGAGGAAAATATTGTACTTAACGGTCTTTTGTTCAAGTTGAACCATCCTTAGAAGCGGTATATATTTAAGGACAAAAATATTAAAATATTGTAAAATATACATACTGCACATGGTCCTTAATTTAGCAAAATTCCTCAAGAAAAAGCACTAGTTTGGAAAACTTTAGTTCTCTTTAAATATGGCCTTTTCGATTTAGTCATCGGAATCTGAACAATATTAACTACATACGCAAAGTTTGCTACAAAATAACGCATTTTGAATTGGGGCAAATAATAACTCAGCTTTTGGTATTTCTATCTACTGCTACTACTTAGTATTATAGAACAGTCTGCTGTCTCGCTCAGTAAAATTTGTTTTTAACAACTGAATCTAGATAGCTGTGAACACAAACAGAACAAAGTTTGTTCGTATCAGTTGCTTGTGAGTTTTGTACATATTTATTATGTGTAAAAAGCTCGTCAAATTACGAACTCTTGCCGTTTCAAGAAGCGAGTGTTTAGCAAAAAGTACTTACTAGATAAATGGCTTGCGAACACAATTTTTACTTGCCAAGTTCCTTCAATGTATTTAAAATAAGAGTTATTTTAAATAAATAAATGATTCAACGGCTTGATTAATAAGAATGAGTAATTATCTGTATTCGAAAGAGCAACAAACTAACTCTTGAAGTATCATGATGTGTGAATAAGTACGTCTCATTAAACTCACGTGAAGTAAACTCCCTGAACAGGAATGTCTTGGTCCGGGGGATCCGAGAATTTACAAGTAATTTTTTTTGGCTGGGAATCATTTCTTGCAGTTTAGCCTTTTTCTAGTTATCATTCTGACACTGTTTTGAAATTTTTGTAAAGAAAATAGGAGCCGTTCTTTGTTAGTTTTGAGAATTATTTTTAAGAAAAATTTTAAAACTAAAATGGCATGGGAAAAGGACACATGAAGCCGTCCCATCGCAAATCGTACATTCACATGTTTTTAGAACAAAATGTCCTGGGCCCGGTTGTTCGAAACGCGGTTAACTTTAACCCTGGGTTAGGCCAAATTTCAAAAAGCAATTTCTTCACCAGGAATATGTTTCCATTTCTCATAAAATATTGTTCATACTTTCCGTGGAAACCCAATTGCTAAACCCAAAATGGCAGCTCAAATCAGACTGTAAAACGCATAGTAGAATACAACCATGAGTTAAATATTTAACCCTTGGTTAGCGCTAAGCGGCTTTCGAACAACTCGGCTCAGGGTGCTAGATGTGATTAAAATTTGGTATTGTTTTTAGGTTTAGGGTTAAGTGAACTTTCCGATCCCCGATCATTTTTTTCCGGGAGTACCTCTTCTGCGGTTATACTGTAGGTTTTCCCCCTCCGAGTGCTTCCCATGCAGACATACGGGAGCTCATACATCTATCAAGAAATAACGCTAATTCAAAGTAAGGTTGTTAAAGGTTATCAAGCCGCAACTTTGATGTCTTTCTTAAACTGAAAGTGCGCGTACAAATTTTAGTTAAAGACTTATTTCTACAAAATAATAATTCATAAGTTTTTCCAAAATTTACATCAGACATGCATGAGTGATATTTTTTTTATAAAAAAAAACTTGCAGTACACTGACCTCCTACAATAGAAAATTTAGCAGTTTGGATAACAGGTTGAAAACGTTTTCTCTTAGAATTTTTTTGTAATAATTTTTGATAAATTTTAATGTAAAGATTCACAATTTCCAAAGAAAAAAGTACGATATGTTGCGCTTGTTAAGTCCAAGTTGCATTTGGCGGAATTCTATTTTCATATATTTTACAAATTTATACAAACGGAAAATCCTCCAACTCATTCTGTGTTTGTTCCTCAAAAATGAATAGAAGGATGCATTTTTACTATCAATACAGCGGAACCTTTATACAGCAACGATTTTATTAAAATAGGTAATCAGATTATATTAGCTGTATGAAGCACATAATTCTTTCCAAAGCAGCAATAGAAATCGCTTCCTCTTTCTTTATTGACTATTATGACTTCTTGTCAACAATCTTCACCAACTTCCTCCCTTTATGAAATTTGAGATGATAACTTGTAATTTTAAGTTGTTTAACTTACGCACTGAATTAACAAGTTTGTAATAAATTGGTTAAAAAAATCCCGAAACAGTACCGAAAATTGCTAAGCAGCGAAATGTTTCCGAGATATCTAATACACACAAAACTAGTTAATTATCAATAGTTGGAGGGGTTCAAGGTAAACAGAAAGCCCATAAGTGACAGATAATTTGTTCTGATCGCGTATAGGTGGATGGTGTATAAAGACCCGGGATGAAAGAATGATTTGCTCGCGAGGTTTTTGCATGTTTCACATTTCTGTCTCTTTCTCTTCTCATTCTCTTTCTCTCTCTCTGTCGCTCTCTCTGTCTCTGTCTGTCTGTCTGTCTGTCTGTCTCTGTCTGTCTGTCTGTCTGTCTGTCTGTGTCTCTCTGTCTTACTGTCTCCTGCTGTCTCTGTCTAATCAGTAACCGATTTTCGCTCAATTCTTGAATATTTCAAATTGAAGAGGAGTTAAGCTTTAGGACCTTTGCCTTACACTACGATTGATGACGTCACAAATTGCACGCGTTGTTAAAGTTACGTGGCTTTTGACGTCATCAAGCTAGGTACCAGACACTGACTCTATGTTTAAGGATTTGCTTCAAAGATTTGCACCAACGTTCATAACCTTTCTTTTTAAAACAAATATCGTTTAAACGTCACGTGACTTGCGACGTCATCTTCTATGATTTTATGATATTTGTGAAATATATATTTTGATGTATCAACTCCTAAGACAGAAATAAGCTTCTGTTTTTCAAATTTTTTTGTGATTGCCTTTGTGGATAGTAATGTAATCCCTGCCCACAAATGCATAATTAAGATTATCGATTATTTTTACTTATAATAATCAGAAACCTTAGGGTTTAGTTATCTCTCAGATACAAGATGAAATATCTTGGTGGGGATTCATATTTATGGGCAGAGATCACATTTATTTAAAGGGCACCACCCCAGCACCCCACCTCCACACCACCACTCCCTTTCCCGCCAGTTTCAGGTACAGATCTATTAGATGCGATAGATAGAGGACTGATTACACGAAGGGCAGGGGGAGGGAAGCGAAGAAATGAATCTTATTATACAATATAAATGTAATTCATATCTTCAAGCTCGGCAGTGTTACTTTCTTTTTGTTAGAACAAGAATAACAAGAATCGTCGGAAAATCTTCGGAAATCCTCCGAAAATTTTGGAAAACCTTCGGAAATTGTCGAAAAAGCCAGTTGTTATAAAGGTTTTGAAATTTTTGACAACTTTTTGGAAAATCTCCGGAAATCGATGTCCTCACTAGCGAGGATATAGAAAATATCCCACTACGGTCCCGGACGTAGTTTCGTTTGAATTTTACGAGTGGTATATTTTAGTTTTCACTCGTGTCTGTATGATAAAGACAATACATATCTATAGTCGGAGAATCCGCCATATTGCCGGCGCAAAAATCGATATTCTGCTAAACAACGTTGATATTTTAAATTTAAAGTGACCTGATCAGTAAAATATGTCAAGTAGCAGTTTAAAGCTGATGGGTGAGTGAGGCGGCTAAATTGTCACTATCAAGATAATTTTATAATTTTTCTGGTTTTTGTGCGGAAATACGAGTGGATGTAGTGATAAATTGTGTTAAAACACCATTTGTTCTGATACGTAGACCAGTTGACTGCAGTTGAGTACGTTTTCGAGCACGAATAGCTTGGAGGTAGCGGAGTGCGCCGGTTCTGGAGATCATTTATCAACCCAAACAAAGTGCTGATGTGCTCCACTATCCTGGCGTTAATACAAATTTGTTATGGTCACCCAGATTGGCAGAAGGTCAAAATGTCCCCTGAGGCATTTTTGACATAAGTTCTTAATATCAGCGATTTTTACGCTTTAAGTAATATAACGATCTGACCAAGAATGGAATCATTCCGCAAACATCTTAAAACTCAACAAATTAACAAAGATTTAATATATATTCAAATGGATATATTTTCAGGTTTCGTTTAAAGCAGTTCTCGCCATTCATTTCAGTAGTTGATATCATTATTTCAGTTTTCCCTGATCGATCATTTTCACAACAGTAAGCTGATTCAGTATGTTTTTCAAATTTGAGAGATTAAATTTAATCTCAGGTAACAGCTGGCTATGACTGAGCCGAGAATGTATAGTATAAAAGGACTAGAGGATGCGTGCAACTCTGTGTCGATAATATCGCAAATGTTGCACTGGCACAGAATTTCGAGCGGTAATTTAAAGCGCGCTATTTCGCAAATTCAGGTAACAGCTGGCTATGACTGAGCCAGGAATGTATTTTACAAAAATACTCGACTAAGTGCTTTATTTACCAATTCATGTCGCCATTCAAACTGATAATATCGCAAATGCTTCAGCCATGCACCAGCACAGAAGTTTTGGGCGATAATTTACAATAATAACAATACAGCAATAATAACTGAAATACATTGTTTAACATTTTTTTTACAATTACAATTCATTTGAATAAAACCTTAAATCTAAAATGGATATCAAAGAAACGTAATTTAAAACTTTGTACTGGAGGCGACAATAAAAGATTTCTGGGATCTTTGGGCCAATATGGCAGCGGGCCTGAGCGGGGTTAGCACGATATTCAGCTCCGAGCACGTGCATGATGTGTATGTGTAATAGAGCACGATTCGCAAATCAAAAGCACTTGAATATCAGCAGGTAATACATTATATCTTGTCAATTGGCATATGAATGTACACGCAACTTTAGGCATCATGTGGGATCACAGGAACCCCAAGTTTATTGTAAAATGTTTTGCGTCATTTCGGAGGATTTTTGCTCAGAAATGCTCTCATTTCTAAAAATGTTGTAAATCGTTACTGAAAAATAACTAGTAATAATAATCCAATATTAATAATAATAATAATAATAATAATAATAAAATACTTTAGCCCAGAAAAAATAAAAGGCAAAGCGAAAAGAAAATAGGAAAAAAAGAGAACGTTTGAAATAGGAAGTGAATAATGGAAAAGAAAATAGGAAAAAGGAAAATATCTAAAAATAGGAAGTCAAAAAACTACATATAGACAGATAATAAAAATATATTTGCTTTGCTTAAGTAAGGAGTTATTATATTACGATATTAAAAGTTTGAGTTGTTGGCTTAAGTGGTCATTTTGTTCAAATATTTCTGAGTTCAAGTAGAAACAGTAACTATTGGGTTACCTGTGGCTGTTAACACGAAAATCGCTGGTGGACCTCACTTCTTGAAACATTTCAAAGGGTCAGTTGCTGTCAGCACGCCCTGATCATTTGCCAAGTTGCCGCTGGCGTGGGCCGGGTGAATCCTAGTTGGCGACAACTTTCCAACAGTGAAACACAGGTTTAAACAGCTCTGATGATATAAAATTTGAGGACCGTTTACTGCCATAACTGAGATCAAAATGGATTCGGTATCTCGACACAAGGGACTGTGCAAATACTGCTTCGACAGCAAAGTTGTACCATCCTGTTATTGCCTTGACTGCGAACTGTTTCTGTGTGGTCCGTGTCTCGATGCTCACAATTCTTCAAAAATTGGTTACGGACACAATCTGGTGGAATTACTCGCGGCTGCTGAGGGCAATAACAACGGTAACACAGGGCCCTGCCCGAGATATTGCAAGCAACAACATCACGAAAACGAAGTGGTCAAGTTTTCATGTAAGACATGTGATTGCATTAACATCTGTCAGCGTTGCTTCGTAATGAACCATGGTGAGCATAACGTTGTCCCCATTAACCAAATTGCTGATGATTATATTTGGGACATTTTGACAAAGAAAGAGAGCGTGCACGGAAATGCGTCTGCGTTCAAGCATCGTGTTGAGCAGATTGAACAGGCGATGGTAATTACGGAACAAAAAGTTTCCAAAGAGCGTCAGAAAATCCATAAGAAGATCAACACAGCCGTTAAAGCGTTACAGAAACATCAGCAAGAGATTGCAAGTGAAATAGATAAGTTGTATCTAAGTTATGCCCGATCAGCTGCTGATGAGAAACGAAAACTAAAACTACAGCTTGCTCAAATGAACAGAGCGCTGGAGCAAGTAGACGGAGTTGTTACAAATTTGGGAAACGCAGAAGCTGAAGGTTGTGCATCTGCGCTGTTGAAGCGCTTTGACGAAGTCCTCAAATTCAAATGCGGCTTGGATCCTATCAAGGCACTTGAAATCGAATATGTCTATGAAAAAGATATCTTTCAAGCGCCAGACGGTCATATTATCTCTTACACAACAAATCCACATTTACATGCACCGAAAACTAAAACAGATCATTTGCCTGCCCAAAAACCTCCAGTAACGAATTCCAAAGCCACACCACCAACACGTGCAGGATCCGTTGAAGTTCATTTGTCAGTACCATCTCTGAGCTTGGGCCGCGAACCAAATAATGTTACCGCAACTAGATCGAGGCGACACTCTACGTCGTCAAGCAAAACTCCTGAATTGGTGCGACAAAGCCTCGCACTTGACCGCAGGAATTCAGCAAGCTGTAATATGCTCCTCCCTAAAATCACACATGAGATCTACCCTCCCGTCTCGTGTGAGCTTATACCCAAGGGCGCGTTTGGAGGCACAGGGAAGGGAAAGGGGGAGTTTCGAAATCCGAAAGGCATTGCACTCAATAGTAAAGGTGAAATCGCAATCGCAGATTCTCATAATCGCCGCGTGCAGATATTAGCAGCAACTGGAACTTTCTTGAGACAGATTGGAAGGAAAGGATCAGGAAATGGAGAGCTGCAGCACCCGTTGTCAGTAGCTTTTGACAGTTCCGAGAATATCATAGTCTCAGACACAGCCAACTGTTCCGTTCAGATGTTTACGCCCGAGGGAAAATTTGTGAAAAAGATTGGGCAAAAAGAAATCAAATCCCCGTACGGGGTCGCAGTGTCAAGCGAGGGGAACATTATCGTTTGTGATGTCTCGGATCACAACGTGAAAGTGTTTTCAAACAATGGTGAGCTTCTATTAAGGCAGTTTGGTACAGCGATCGAACTTGTGCCCGAATGCACTCGGTATGGTCCGTATTTTGCAGTGTACCATGGCGAGCAGTATTTTGTGTCTTACTGTGGCGGGAACCACTGCGTGAAAGTCTTTGATAAAAAGGGAAATTATGTGCGGACCGTAGGAAAGGAGGGAGAAAACGCTGGGGAGTTGTTTTGTCCTCGTGGTGTCGCCGTGAGTAGCCGTGATCACATTCTGGTGTGTGATTCTGGTAATCATCGCATTCAGATGTTCACTTTGGATGGAAGGTTTGTTGGCAAATATGGAACTAAGGGGATGGGGCTCGGGCAGTTTGACAAGTCAGTCGACCTGGTCATAAGTCAAGGTAGTCGAGTTTACGTGACCGATGGTCTGAATGACCGTGTGGAATACTTTGACTATTAAACGTCGGCCGGTTCGTATGCAGTCCTTGAAAATCCTTAAGGGGGTACCATAACTCGTATTCAAGTTTCCGCAGAATTACGTCATATTCTGCTGATATCTCGGCTTCAATTTAAATAATCAAAATTTTGAATTATAGCGATACAGTACCGCAGTTGATAAAGATTCACAAATATTTTGAGAATTGTTTTAAGATAATTTGGGAGGAAAAGAGATGGGGGCACGTTGTTGATTCTGGAAGTATTTTTAGTTTTTTGTATTTTAGGTAAGTTTAAAGTTAATTTTCGGAGTTAATATTTAATGTACGAATGCCAGCTCGTACGCTATCCGGGGGTGGCCCTTGTTTGCTTTGGAACAGTGTTTGTTGCGTTTTAATAACTTTTTTCCCTTTTAAATCTCCTCTCCAATCCCCCTAATCACAATCAAAATACGAGTTGTAGCGCCCCCTTAAATATCCTTGAATTTGTTTTACGTTTTTCCAAGAACTTGAAAACCTTTGAATTTAAAAACTGATCACTGAAAGTCCTTGAAAACAGCACTAGAGTCTACAATCTTGCTTTTGTGGCTCTAACTACTATTCTTGCTCTTGAAAGTCCGACAGTAAAAAGGGCAATTCACTATATAGTTAAAATATAAAATACTCATTTCACATCCATCATTATCCAATCGTAATCGGCTCATCCAAAGAGCAACTTACTGCCCCTGTGATATTTTCTTCATTTTAGGCCAGTTTTCTTTCACTTTGGACGAAAAGTCCTTAAAGTTCTTGAATTCTGTGCCCAAAAAAGTCCTTGAAAACTCTTAAATATTGTGCTTGAAAGTACTAGAATGTTCTTGAATTCTGTGCCTAAAAGTCCTTGAAATTATTTAAATTCTGTGCCTGAAAGTTATCGAAAGTCCTTGAATTCAAGGCCTGAAATAGTGTCCATACCCTATGAATATACAATTGTTAAACATGCAGCATTGATTATGAACATATGTTCGATGTATGTACAAATATACAAATGTCGTAAGCTAAGACAACTTTGTATAGAACATATCACAATTAGTTGCTGCAAATTTATTGTCAAAGTTGTTAAATCGAAAGCTTATTGTTACTCTGGTGTTGTTTTTAGAGTAAAGTGTTATTTACTATTTAGGGTGAAAAACAAGCATCATTTTATAGAAATAAATAAATTCTATTTTTAGCTTAAAAGTTATAATCCTCAGTTATATTCGTATTACATAAGTAGTTCGCCATAAGTTCTATTTTACACCTATTAATTAGATAGAAAAAAAGTTATTTTATTGGATTGCATATTAACATTGCCACTGACAAGTCTAAAACGTAAAATATGTAGATAATATACTTTAATTTATTATCTAGATTACCATACCCCAGTTAGCTCAAAGGAAGGCAACGCAATTTCCTTACATACTTTTACATCGCACGTTCCAAAACCTTTAAAGGTATTAGCACCAGTTAAAAGGCTCATTTTGAAAACTGGTTGCAAATTTATAACAGACTCATCTGAAGAGGGAACTCAAGTTCTGAAACGTTGCGAGGATACTAAAAACGAAAAATTACCAACTAGCACGAGGGTAAAAGAAGAACAAAAAAGGATATTAAAGATTGGCTGCTTCCAGTTTTATGATAAATGGTCTGGTGTTTTCGCAATTTTCAAACAAGGTATTATAACAAATTGTCAATGGTTGACAGCTGCCCAAACTTTAGTGGCAGTTAATAACCGACGAAGAAAAAAATTGTTTTGTAATCTAAAAATTTGTTCGTTTTAGCAAATTGTCAATGTCATTGACAACTGCCCAAGCTTTAGAGGTAATTTTAATAATAACCGATGAAGAAATTATTTTTTCGCAATTTCAAAACTTGGGCGTTTACTACTACTACTACTTCTACTACTATTACTACTACTACTACTACTACTACTACTACTACTACTACTACTACTACTACTACTACTACTACTACT
>JAOEHT020128870.1:0-12371 GCA_025448195.2 Parazoanthus atlanticus
AGGGGGTTAATATCGCAAAAACTCAATTAAGCCCCGGAGGGGTTCATATCATTTCGAGACTTCTGGAGGGGAGCTTATTAGAAAGGGAAAACGTGACAGAGGGAAGGAGGGGGTTAGTCATAAGTTGAACAAGAACAGGCTCAAACAGTGACTTATATTAATGAAAAGGATCACAGGTGCCAGAGGACGGAACTGTTAATGTCAATATCAGTACATGTCTTGCTGTCTAACAGCGACGAAGTTCACGCATCTATCTCGCTTTCTGTAAACACTGTTTTAGTACCTCCAACTCATAGATACTTTTTTGTTTTGCCTTTTTTTGGGGGGGGGGGGTGGTGGTACATTAGTTAGGGGGGGCTTAATAGAGCTTTTATGGTATTTAATTAACAAGTGTTCTTTCAGCCGCCAAAAAAGACGATGTGCCCTTAGCCAAAGGCCCACGATGTTTTGCTAAAAGTTGCTGGACTACCACCAACCTTTCTGCGGTTTCTTTCCGCTGGTCTCAGAGGGAGCGAGCTCGATGTCTTTCTCCTCACTGCTGGATATCCGAGTCACCTTAGTGCCCCCCACAGCAGTCTTGACAGTTTCCACCCTCGCTGTCTCTATTATCACCGCTTCTGACACGATCACCTCAGGACCAACAACCGACGTTTCATGAATGATTGACAGCGAAGTTCTTTTGTTTTCATCTTCTGTACTACCCTCCCTAGAATAAGAAACTTGTTGAAATCAACGGTACGATTTAGCTTCTTCCTTCGGGCTCCTGAAAATACTGCAAGACTGGTAACAATATCCAACCATACTACAAACTAAACTGTCTAATAAGATATATTTATCGTATTGTATTGTATTGTATTGTATTGTATTGTATTGTATTGTATACTATTGGGGTCCTGGAAATACTGCAATATTCGTAACAACATAATAAACTGTCAAATAAGATATATTTATCGTATTGTATTGTATACTATTGGGGTCCAGGAAATACTGCAATATTCGTAACAACATATTAAACTGTCTAATAAGATATATTGAACGTATTGTATTGTATACTATTGGGGTCCTGGAAATACTGCAATATTCGTAACAACATACTAAGCTGTCTAATAAGATATATTTATTGATCAGAAGTATAACAAAAATATTCAAATTACGTGCATCTTAAAACTATTAAAAAAAACTTTACTGATTACACTATTTCTGCCGAGAATCAGATTCCACAATTATATAGTGTAGAATGTTGAACAGTGTAAAATTGAAAGATCTAATGGCGCTTTTAAGACCCATAGTTCTTTGTACTAAAATATCTTGTGACACATACCCCTCACTCCGATATAGGCCTCTTCTACAGGTAATAAAGACAATTCAATTTAATAACTTTACTCAAACACGGTGAATTCATCAGGCCGGATCAAAGGAAAATGGGAACGCCCTCCTCTCATTCTCTCTGCCTGTTTTCCTATTCTAGTAGCTTCACCCGCATTCAATATAACTGGCTTCCATTCACCATAGTTGTCTCCAACATGAGTTAACACCTGTGCATGGGATTTGCCTATAGAGAGGTGGATATGTTACTATATTTCTTTTTACCCAATAGCGTCTTTCATCCTCGGAGTACGGGATAACCCTTTGAAATGTGAACAGTCACGGTAATGCGCATGCTCGTAACGTGAGACTAATTTCTTCAATGAAGATAAAAAATCTCTGAAGACTACTGCAAATAAAAGGTGTAATAATCTTTAACCTCGAGTTTGGTTACTTATCGTATGTACATACTTCCGTCCTGGAAGGAGATACTTTCGCGGATTCCTAGTGGAAGAAAGTGGAAGTGCTGGACAATCCTTTAAAATCTTGGACCATCGAACCCCATCCGAGCTCTTGTAAGTAACCAGACTCAAGGTTAATGAATTCTCTACCTTTTGTTTGCAATATTTGTCAGGGTTTTCTCTTCTCATCGAAGAAATTGTCTCACTTTACAAGACTGCGTATTACTGTAGCGACCCCCATTTAATATGATGCACAGTGTATGATTTCCTCACCTGGAAGAAAATGCCCTGCTTGAAGGTCGAGCAGATCTTTCCTCCTGGTCTTTGTCCTGGGGATGAAGAGAACCTGCTGAAGACTGAGTATCGGACACCATTCGTCGCAATCGGGGACTGCCCACACGTTCTGTGACAAAATATCAAACACAACCAAATGAAACCTGTGTTGGTGTGTTTGGAATCATCGAAGAAGGTAGACAAAAGTATTAACTTATGTTGTTATGAGCTTATGTTGTCAGTGAACAATCTCAGGGATGGTTGGGGAAAAAAGTTACTTTCCCTGGTGCTTAATTCTAATTGATAGAGCTATAAATGTTATTATCGGCCGGGAGGTTCCATATCGTGAAAAACTGTGCCCGAGGTCTTAAAAGTGACGACCGAGGCCGTAGGTTGATGACAAAGTCTTTCACAGTACGTATTGTTCCTAAGCCGGTCAATAACTTATATATTTTTCGGAAAATCTTCGGAAATTTTTCAGAAATTAATGCTTTTGACGATTTTTGAATTTTTTTGGAAATGTTTAGAAGTGTTCAGAAAATCTACTGAAATTATTAGAAATTGTCCAAAAAGTTTTCACGAAGTGTTTAACCATTTCTAAAATATTTTCGGAAAATATCCGGAAGGATATCGTTGACCATGGTTAACTAAACAAAATGTGGGATTCACTAGGATACCGCCTGCTTGCGGACAAAAATAAATCAACTTATTTAAAATAGCATACATATAGTGTGAGTAGGTACACTTCCTACTCACTGACAAGACCTTTTTTTCTTGAATTAGCTTGTCTAACTATTATATTTGATGTAAACTCTATGGTGTTTAGGCAAAATGTACAATTGGCCTCTTTTCAAAAACGTAAAAGTTTCCTACAAAGCTGTCTGTTACATTCATAAATTTAACAGCCTTCATAAGAATAAGAAATGTTAACTAGTAAAAACGTTATAAACAATTCCTTGGTCGATCATAGCCTCATAAAAAACTAAGATCATTTATTTTTCGTACGTTTGATATTACATACAATGTTCTAAACCATTTTAACACTCTATTTTTGAGATAAAAAAAACCTGTCATGCCTTGTGGGCCGATTCCTTCCCCTGGAGTGTCGAGAAGATGACTGAGGGAGGTACGGCTTGCCGTGTTGGTCTCCCTGGCCTGGGAGGGCTCGCTAGTGGGGCCGGGGCAGTCGTGGTCCTGGGCATCCAGCGTGTTCATCGCCACGTGGATCAGGTTTCTGGTGTCGCGCTTGTGCGAGTCGTGGTGAAACGGGTACTACGCAAATCGATCCAAAACAAACTACATTTTAGTTAAAAAAATGCTTGGGGTGTAATAAGGCATGTTTAAAATAGCTAAAATTTGGAGTTAATTAAGTCGCTAATTAAAACTTTGTATATTAGAACGTTTCGGCCGCTCCTACTGCCTTCGTCAGCTAAAATGGTATGGCGTCCTCTATGGTAATATAATGGTATAAAATGACTAAATGGTGCTAAAATGTACAAGGTATAAAAATGCTGTATAAATTATCCTAATCATTTCTTATATTCTTGTACACATCGGGGAATAAAATGTGTTCGTTAATAAAGTTTTGGTCTCTCGCCATCCTACAAACAGTCTTTCTTTTCTATTCTGGTTCACGTCCATAATTTTCGTGTCCTTGAGTCGATTTCGTGACCATACGTTTCGTGATGTTTCGCGAGGAAATGATATTGGTCTAAATGTGAAATAGCTCTTGAGTGTTCGTGTACACGTGCTCTTGGTGAACGGGACGTTTCTCCAATATAAACGCTGGGACATTCTTTGCAATTAATTTGTAGACTACTCCTGGCCGCTCTTGTTGACTTTTTGTTAGGTTTGTCCTTGGGCTTTCTTAAATTTTGGTCACTGTATTGATCAGGTCATCAATCATTGTCTTCAGGACAAATTTTTAAAGATCAAATAAGTATGTGGGAAAACCCAAATGGAAGAGGAAGGACCTGTGGGTTGTAAAACACTAAGAGTAAACACAAACTTTTGCTACCGAAAGGTTAAAGTTTGATTCAAAGACGCAGATTACGTCTATTCAATTTTTTGGCAACCAATAAGGCCTTTTGGTTGTGATATTCACTAGTGCACTACGTCAAACTCTTCTTGTTAAGTTATGTATACGTTATCGGATTCAGGGACCACGCAGCTACTTTGAAAGTGGAGGGGCTGACTAGTAACTTAAAAGTCTGTGTATATGTTGGGAAGGGGGGAAGGGAACTGAGATCCCTCTCCGCGGCCCCTGCACATCACATCATCCCCAAGCCACCTATTAACTGAAGAACCTCTAGCAACTTACTAACTATTACTATACATTTCTTGTGGAGTTATTATTTTGGTGCTTAGTGGGAAATTTTTTTTTGTGGGAAAATTTGAGGTACATCTCAATTAAACAACCTAATGATATTATTAGCAATTAACAAGTGACACGAAAGTAAGATGTATATAATCAAGTTTAGCATTTCACTTAAATAACGAGTATATAATAATAATTCCCGGACATGAAGATGACTAGTGGCGGATACTTGCCTAGCCACAAATGTTTATTTACTGTCAGTTTTTTTAACTATTATTGAATAAATGCACAGATACACATAGCAAGTGTTTGTTATCTTTTGGATAAAATGTTTTTCTTGCTGAATGGGAAAATATGTTTTCTCCAAATCTGCAAAATCGGCAAAATTTAAACCTTGCAAACACTTCATCCTATACAGTACAGGATTATGTTGAGAAATTAATATTTGCGAAATATATAAGGGATGTAAACTACTTTTAGTCTTGTTTTTAAGCCTGGTTTCCATATAATCGTCCGGATCGTCTCAATCGCCCCGAAATATTTAAGCGATCGGGGCGATTATATGGAAACCACTGGATCGCCTCGATCGTCCCAATCGTCCCAAACGCGCGGTCATATATGTAGGTGAAGGGCCTGAGTCTGACAACATTCTTTTGGCGCGAAACAGTTTCAAAATGGCAGCAATAAATCGAAGAGCAGGCCTTGCTGCAATATATTTAAAATCATTAGCTGTTATACGCCGAAGGAGGGAAAGAAAATTACCAAGAAAGCACCGATTTTGGGTACGGGAATTTTTTGAAAAAGAGAAGAGTTGGGAATGTACAGCACACTCGTGCAAGAGTTTGTATTCATGATAGAGAATATTATTTTAGGTGAGTAGATTGAGAGTAGATGTAGTTCTTTTTGTGTTATATTTTTACTAGCACTTTTTATGGTAAAGCTGAAGAAGTCAACGATAGCCTTTTCTTAAATTTAGGTTTGCGAGAATGTCTACAGAGCGTTTCGAGCATCTCCTGTTTCTCGTTGGCCCGCTCACAGCCAAGAAACATTGTAGATCACCAAACTCTGATGACTTTTCAATCGTCGCCATTTTGAAACACACCCAGAGTGAATTCTAGGAGAACCTGCTGCATTCTGGGACAGTTTTGGATCGTCCCGATCGCCTGAAAGCGGTTTCCATTTGATCGCTTGCAAAAGTTCTCGATCGTCCCGATCGCCCGGATAGAAATGCTGGCGATCCGGACGATCGTGATCATCTCGATCGTCCAGATCGTCCCTAGTTTTTTTGGAGCATTTCCATATGATCGCCCCGATCGCCTGAACAAATTTTGAGACGATCGGGGTGATTGGGACGATCCGGATGATTGTATGGAAACCAGGCTTCAGTGACTTTGTAATAGGTTACCTGTAAACATAATGGGACCTCCAACATCACCATAGTGTTTTAAAGCAGTGTATAACGGTAAAGACTTTTTAAAGTTAATAAATTAAAATTTTCTGCAATACTGCGAGATGGATCAGGCAGGGTAAGAGTTTTATTGTCTACATTTCAAACACCCGGCAGTAACCTACAAGAGAAAATATGAAAAAGACAGTATCACAAAATTCACTGAAAGAAACACTTGTCCATAACTCCGCGTTTCTTGTCCATACCTTGTACACAATGATGAGGCAGGTTGTGAGCCAGATACGTCGTGTGTGCTGAGGCAACCGAACCAGAGTAAACACTGGTGTCTTGATCCGCTTCTGAGCCTTGGGTGCGGCACAGAACAGAAGCAACTGGAGGGTGAGGTTCAAGAGCTCACTGCCCCATTCCTGGTTCTGATCCAACACCTGCACTATACCAGCCAGGTAAGCATTGAACACAGGGAACATCCTGGATTGAAGAAGACAAGGACAGAAATAGAGTCTGTATCATATTATATCAAGAGGTTTCGGCGCCGCCACGTTAGCCATTTGAAATTTTAAGGTGGCGCCAAAACCTGTTGATAGAATTTTTTTAAAACTTTCTTCAAAAATGTTCCCTTATGTGCAAACAATTTTGATGCAATAAAAAATGAAGTTCGCCAACTACTTTCAAAATGTAATCGAATGATAAATATAGGGTGTATTTGAGGCCCCGTCAAGTTGCCTTGGAAATAAAATTACCGGTGGGACTACAAGGGTCGATAAGCTGAAAGGATTGTTGTAACACCAGCTAACACAAACTGGCACGAATCCGTCATGATATATAAGAAAGCCCCACGTAAAGTTCAGTGAAACTGCAAAACAGATGCGAGCCACCTGAAGGAGAAATAAAAAATATTAAGCTTCTACTGAAAAGTTAGTATTAATATCCCAATCATGCGCAGAGCAAAATAAGGGTTTTGCTGGTGGTCACAACCCCTGTTTACATTATTCTGTGACATTTTTAAGGCTTTATCTTTTACCTTCTTTTGAAAATAATCGATCTCTTTTCTTTCTTAATCAAATCTGCCATGATTCCAGTACGTGTGGCGCGCCAACTGGAAAAAATGTTGTTCTGCGCATGATTTGGAAACTGGCTTATTTGCCACACCACCTAAAACATTCTTTCTATAATTTCTTTTAAAGGAACCCTTTCCAAAGACAACTTCACTAACAAAGTTTTTAGTTACTAGCTGCTTGGTTAATATTGTGCCTTAAACCTTTCATTTTCTGCTGGTTTTACTATTTAGAAATTTATTTTTACTCTTTTAACTTAATTTTAGGGGCATAGTATTGAAAACTGTGACACCGGTGAGGTGTTTGAAAACAAAAAATACCCTGAAATTTTGAAAGAGAGTTTGCATGGGATCGAGGCCAGAAGGGCATCAGTTCTCGTCCAACGCAAAATTCCCGTACATTCTCTGTTAAATTTTCTGTGTTCAAAAACTTTACCAGTGCCACAGTTTTCAGTATTAAATCCCCAAATTTTTCGGTACTTACTAGCTTTGACCTGCTCTTTTCATTTCTGGTATTTACAGAGTGCTAACATTTGGTTTTCAAAAGCGCGAGAAGAGTTTATTGCTCTTTGACTCTTGTTTGAAGGGGCTGTTTCACTCTCTTGTGTTATTTACCCATTGGACGTTGGAATAAGTTGTTGCACTTTGGTCGCAGGAGTGAAGCATTTTATTAGACTGCACCTAGTATATAAAATTATTGTCAATAAAATGGTTACTGTAAATTTTCAATTCCATAGAAATGAATTGTAGTAGTCACTGCACAGAAAATGTCAAGCACAAAGTTTCGACTAAAACTCAACAGTAAGAAATCATGGTACATAATGCAATCAAAGGAGATATCCCAAAACACTTCGATCCTTTCAGATCTACTTTAAGTCAGTCACATGGCTATAACACGAGGAAGGGTTATTTACGGATACTGCCGAAACCAAGAACGGAATGGGGCAGGAGGGCCACCTACTTTAAGGCTACAACCGATTGGGCTTCCATGCCAAGCGAACTAAAAAAGCCCATGCCTAAATCAATTTTTAGAAGAAATTTAAATAAGTTTTTACATAATAGCTTTTAGAGTAGCTTATGTCTTTTAAATGTTAGCCTTTTAATCTAGTTTTATCGTGTAAATTTTGCATCATATAAACCTTATTTTATTTTAGATTTTATTTATTTAGAAGACCTTCCTGAAAATCACTTTTAGTGAAGGAAGCCTCCTCTTAAAAGATACATTTTATTATTTATTATTATTTATAAGATATTTTTACACTTGACACTTCTTTATCCTCTTCTCAAACTGCCGAGTAACTGTATTTGTTTGATAAGTATGTTTATCAGACAAATTGTTTATCAAGTAAGGTAAACACTAAAATAAATATTTTTAAACCTTCCAACTTTCCCCACTAGACAGATTCTTAGTATCTCATCTGACAATGCAAATCTAAAACTAATGTTAGTAGTACCTTCTGCCTTCAATAGGGCAGGCTTCCACAAGAACGTCCACTTGACCCAGTTCTATCCCCCGCCTCTCCTTCAGCCTGTTAAAGTCAAGGAAGGTAAGCAAAATAGCTGATCCAGTGTTGAAGTAGGTCATGAAGCACTGCGAATGCGTCTGCCTTCTTATTGGGTTATCAAACAATAGCAACATTAATAGTAAATCACCTAAAACAAAACATAACGAACTAAAAACAAAACGAGCTACATCGTGAGCAACCACGATAATATACGAGGCAACGGAAGTGCTTAATTATTCAGGACTAAAATACATTTTTCAAGGATTTTTCAAAGCCATTGGCAAAAATTCAAGGAACTTTCAAGGACTTGGAGTTTCGTCAAATTCAAGGATTTTTCAAGACTGTGCGAACCCTGAAATACAAACAAAAAACTGACACAGTGAAGCGACAAGTTTAATACAACCTTTCACGCAGATTCAAATAAATTGTTGACACAATCGACAAAAGAAGAAAAGAAACATACACACGACCGCTTTTACAAATGCAAAAAACGTAGAAAGAAAAATGCAAAATACATCATAGAACACACAAAGACTGCAAACACCAACACAAGCACAAGTAAGTATAATTACAAAATTGAACACTGACAAATGCAAAGACCGTCTAACAGTTCAGAGTGAAGAAAAATAATGTAGTTCAACTCACGATTCAATAACAGATTTCTTTTGCACGGTCCATACTTCAAGTTGCTTTTCGTTCAACATTTCATGTGTGATGTTTTTCTTACCATGTCGAGACGACGGATGATGTTTGTCTAGCGTGTACCTGTCCAGGGAAACGATGGAGTACATTCTAGAATACCCGCCACTATCCTATTTCTACATCAAACAATAGATAATGACAATAACCAAGACAATAACCAAACATAAATCTCTGTTGTTCAAAGAGTGACGAGGTATTCTAGAATCTAGGCATGCAGATACCGCACTGCAAGTCGGTCGTATTATAGTAATAGACCTTAAGATTTGACTACATTTTCTTTTTTTGAAATATTGTAAATTTGGTAATATTTAATGTAGACAGCATTCTGAAACGTATACATTTTCTTTTCTTGCATTATTGTAAGTTTTATAGGCATGTCATAATTTTCTGCTTCGGCTAAAAACACTGTAAAGCGCTGTTGGATTCTTAAGAAACAGCGCTATATAAATTATATTATTATTATTATTATTACTATTATTATTATTATTTTTATTATTATTATTATTATTTTTAGTATGACAAATTCTCGACAGGAGCTCGAAAACTCGTTATCGGGTCAAATCTCGTCGCCGTCCTCTAATTGCGTAGAATCTCGTAGTCAACATCACGAGTTCAAAAGGTAAGTAGTCGTACTCGTAGTCGAAGTCGTGTTGGTAATCATTTAATAAAGGTCTCTAATAACTGTGTTAAGGGGACACTCAACCTTTGCATGTTTACAAAAGGTTTCAGCACAAAATTTAGTGGAGGGAGATTGATATTTCTTTAAAAGAAAGACAGTACGTGAAATCTTCCGAACTGGTGTTTAAATCGTCCTTATTAACTCGTTTTTTTCAAAACTTTTTTTTAATCCCAGGGCTGTCCATAACTCTTAAAGCAGACAGCAAAATGTTAAAAGTAGCCGGTCTTTTACATTTGTTCAAGCGCCCAAGATGTTATGCAGTTCAAAAAAGTATTCAAGAAACAATTCAAGTAACTGGTTAATTTTGCAAGCTGTTGGGGAGAAGCCTGCAATCCACCTTTAAAAGTTCTACAGATACTACGTCAAAATCATAACAGATCCTCTAAATAAGAATTTGGTCGGTCCGTCAGGAGTGCTAAGGTTAAAAAAATGAGTAAAATATCAAACACGAGAAGTGATACAATACGATGTACGATATGCCGTACTATGCAGTGAATCAATGTCAATATTCTTGACTAAACCAACCAACAAACAACCAAACTTACTTACTTAAAAGTGTTGTCGGAGACACCGGTAACAAGAGCTTCCACCATATGAGGCCACCCCACATAACATGTCTCGCCAAGAAGGGTCTCCGCATGGTGAATTGTTGGCTGCAGAAGTAGACATTTTTGGTGAAACTTTCAGCTCATAAATTTCTTACGTTAATGCCAATTTTGATAGTGAAATCCTACTACTGAAACCATGTTTCAACATAAATTCACACAGCATACAGCTTTTTCAAAAAAAGTGGCTTTTGAAAAGCGCAAAACGTAAAACCAAGGCTAAAAGGGGATTGTACTATTACTTGTACTAAGTCTGTTCAAGTTTTGAGTCGGGCACGGTGTTTTTCACGCCACGTTTCTCTATCCCAGTGTTGTGGTGTGTAACCT
Organism: Parazoanthus atlanticus; assembly: GCA_025448195.2. Lineage (NCBI taxonomy): Eukaryota > Metazoa > Cnidaria > Anthozoa > Zoantharia > Parazoanthidae > Parazoanthus > Parazoanthus atlanticus. The sequence continues at coordinate 10,637 of JAOEHT020128870.1, forward strand.
ACATACAGCTCATTCCAACTGGCTGTAGGCTATGCTCCGATGTCACACATGGACTGGTTCGACCTCGTGAGCTGCGTCTTCGTAATTCAGTATCACCAAGCTGCAGTGTTGACGATTGGCTATACATACCACTACCACTACCGCTGATTGTTTAAAATTCTATAAATATTCGGCACGTGGATATGTTCGTTAATAGAACTTGGTTCACGGACGGAACATAGTTGATAGAACTAACTGGTTGTGAAGCTCAACAAACTTCAAAATAGTGTACAAAGCTGCTTTCTCTTAGGTTGAACGAACCGTGACAGTGCACATTGCTTTGTTCAATGTGTGAGCCCAAATATTTTTACTCGTTGGTTGTTCATATGCATTTCAATACCTTTTGTGTTTTGTGCACCGTCAAGGCCAACGAACAAAAGAGATTGCGAACAAAAACCTATAACAAAGAAACTGGCCGAGTTTCATAACCATTTCGCTCTATTAACTATGGACGGAATGACATGCCTCTAAGAATAGGCAGCCGGACCAATGTTGGCAGTGGTCAATTATTTCGACGTGTTCCAAATCAAACTCATGTTGCATTTGCAACTGATGTTGAGCCATGAGGGAATTCTTATCGTCAACAAAGACTGCTCTCTTGTGTTCTTTGGTCCTTGTCTTTATGGCATGGCTTGTCTGGCCGATATAGACTTTCACAACACAACGCCATTACTAGTCACTTTACAGGCTGAGGAAGGTTGTAGTATTTTAAACACGAGGTTCTGGTATAAAATGCCAAGCCCCTCCTTTTTTCACACCTCGAAGTTCCAAATCTAAAATTCAAATTTTGCAACCACAACAAATTTGGCTTGTGTAAGTCCTCTCCTTCCAAAATGTTAAATTTTCGAGACTCGATTTTCATATTGTAAGAAATAAATAAGTAACACGAGGGTAGTAGTTGGATGATGACTGCTAGCAGTGTTTTGTAACTTTAGGCCACACTGACAGCTCCAACTTTGATAGTTTGCATTCAGATAGTCTGTTTGATTTTGAATTTCGCGCTGTAAGGAACAAGTAAGAAATCAGTGAAGCGGAGAATTGGAGATGTTCACTCCACAAAGGCTGAGTGTCAACTGAACGTGTGAAAGCCCCGTGGCCGCACTTTTTATACCGGAACCTCGTGTTTAATGTCAGCTGTTGACTCCCAGACCCTTCCCAGTGTCCAAAAGCGCCCCAGGCTTTGCTTTAGCAGCTCGAAATCTTTCAAATTGCTTGCCATAAATGAACCAAAGTACTTAAAATCATCAACGAAGCACAGCTTAACACCGTTTGTCTAAAGATGTTGTGCACACTGGTTGTTTCTGTTCAATGCATCGGTGTTGTCCGTGCTAATGACTGGGCCAGCTAGTTGGGCGGAGGTATTTTGCGAGTCTAGTTGAGCTTGAGTGCCTTGGGTGACATCTGCAAATTCCATGTCAATGAGCTTCACCCCGGGGGTGGGGCTCCTCCCTATAGTGGGCTATACGGTAAATTCTTGTTTCCGTATATGTCAAACTGTCGTTGACGCGAAATTACTTAAACTGATACTCATACCTAGAATAGGTATATTCATGGCTATTTAACAATTATTCCACAAACGCGCGTTGGATATGAGCTTTTAGATAGCGGACGAGGTGCGGAGTACCGAGTCGGCTATCATAAGCTCATATCCAACAAGCGTGAGTGGAATAATTGTTTTATTAAATACCAAACACTG
>JAOEHT020128944.1:0-12369 GCA_025448195.2 Parazoanthus atlanticus
ATACGTCCCTTAGTCCTTGGTAAATGTAATAAATTCACAGAGTGTGAAACAATGATTTTCTTTTCTTCCCCTGCAAACGCCATTTCGAAAATTTGGTAGGTAGTGCGTGTAAGGCCGCACGGTTTTTACCGAGAATTTTCCTTCACCTGCAATGCCACTTAGGGGAGCATCGCATATCGATTTCTCCACAAGAAACGGTAGAGGGCCGTTTCCCTGGGAACCTCCCACCCCCCTGAAAAACGTCACACTCGATTATCGATTTTTTCGTTTTCTCTAATAAACGCTTCTATCAATAATGAGCCCTCTAATAACTTCTAGAAGAGTATCAGTAAGTAGTTTGACAAAAGGAACTAGCCACTGCAAAATTCACGTTTGATAAACGTTTTCTTAAAAATATGTACCCATCTCACAGAATGACGCATTTTTTCTGACATATTCATATCTTATCAGTCCTTCTACTACTATCTACAATGAACATTGGCTTCTCCCTACATTATCATTAACCTGGTGATAGAGTACACTTTTTTTATTAAGAACAAACGTAATAAGGACAGTGAGGCTCAAATCGCTTGAAAAATAAGAAACCGGGATTATTTTTCATTTGAAAGGAAAGAATAATCTACATGGTTGTGTCTAGGACCTTTGCATTAAATCATAAACATTTGTGTTACCAGGGGGGAAATGCTCCTAATGCCACGGGAAAATAATATATTATATTGCTCTAATAACATTTTTTTTTTTGCTTTTGGAGAAGATGGCATTTTTCTCTTTCTGTAATCTTGTGAATGCAGTAATACAATGTACAGTGAATGACACACAAGGGGGCTGGGTCAGGGGGGAGACGTTGCAGGTATGAACTGACCCTCTCCCAATTCAGTTTCGTCTTAATTACTATGTAGGCTCGGTATCCTAGGGAGAACGGGCTCATCTCCGAACAGCGGCTGGATGCTAAGCAACAACATCTAAATGCCATTAATAAAATGTTCTGAAATTTCTGGAAAACTTGTTCTCTGAAAGTCCAGCTTTGACAAATCGTTTAGAGAGCATGCTCCAGGATATTCCAAAAAACTTGTTTGTACATTCTCGCATTTTCTGCATTCAATAATTATCATCCATAAAATACGATATAATGCAACATTTATTTGTGCAGGAGACATTTTGATTGCCATTGTCAACCATAACCCTAAAGCTTTAATTCCTCTTTATTGTCTTAATCGAAAGTAGAACCTAATTTATTACTTGTTCTACCATTGCTATAAAATATTCACCTAACCAAGCTACTCCACAAATAATTTACAATTGCTCAATAATTGCTTTAGTTATTGCAGTACAGTATATCCGGTACAAGTACACCAAAAATGGGGTTTCTACCTGTGCCTTCATAAAAGTCTACATTTATACGACCTTGTCTGCAGTGGAAAAGTATTGAGCTGATAATGACTTATGGGGTGATGAATCGTCTGGTCGCGGTTTGCTAACAGAGAAACCTTCTATTGTGGAATGATTACATAATTTAAAGGAAAACGTAATTGAAAATATAGTAGCTATCTTTGGTTTATTTTACTCACCAGACAACATGGAAAAAGTTTGCTCAGATACAATCGTTCAAATCAATTCTCCAGTCCCATGTAAACAAAGCTCAAAGTTTCATCAATTGAAGCTTTTGGATTCAGAGAAACATGATGCTAAATTTAGGTTTTACATCTTGTCAAAACACCAAGCTTGGAAATTCATCACCCCTGTTGGTATTATCAATCATAAATACACGACTTGTTGCCTTTTGTGTCAACAGTACCTGTGGTAACGTGCCAAAGCAGGTCTCCTGTCAGCCCTGGAGAACCTTCATCTTGACTTCAGCTTCCTCAAAAATCAAACAATTTTCGAGTAAAACCCGTCACTCACTAAACGATTTTCTTGTCGGAAGTTGACCAATTACTTGTGGAAGTCAAATCTGTGGGGCTGTGAGCCAATCAAAAACATACCGATTTTTTGTTGCCAATTTCTTGTTGAGCCGTCACTTACTCTGGACACCAAGTTGGATTCTTGGTTTGTACTCGGGTGATAAAAGAACCCTTTTCTATTGGTTGCAGCATGCATTTCCTCCCACCAAATTGTCGGGGACTATTACACACTATTAGATCACAAGATCTGTCAGGATGTCTTAAAATTAAACTTGTCTAAGCCTTGCCTGACAACTACCCTACGCAAACTTATTTTCCCCCATTGCACAATAAATGACATTCTCCCAACAAAAATCGGCTAGTGTGTGATGGGCTTAAGCAAAATTTTAGTGAAAACCCAAAGATTCTGATGCCTGATATCAGGTAAAGGATTCTTGCTGCAATTTTTAGTTTACATTGTTTCAATCAAAGGAGCTCATAGTAAAAAATGTTTGAGATTTGAAAGAAAATTCTACTTTTAAGTGATGTTGTGATCACACAATGAAGTGTCTGAAGTAAAGAGTTATGTTTGTCCGATATCTGTTGACATAACAAAAGGAACTTATGAAGATCATGTGACTTTAATGTCGAGTGTCCAGTTGGGTGGTTTGCTATCAAAAGGAGTTCCATCATGGCTGCAACTGAGGTTCACACTAGTGGGTGTCTGTGGGACACTCAGACGCTCGCCTGATTCCGTTTCTACTTCTCGAGACTGTTTCACTTCAACACTGACATCAACATCATCACTGTATGGGTTCTCTAATAGTTTGAGAACTTTCCACACCTGCAAAAAATTGAAAACAAATCGATTACTATTTCAAAAATATCAAGACCCCAAATACTTTTAAAGAGAGAACATACGGCTGGAGTTGTTAAGACGGATTGCCTGGAATAACGTAATAATTTTGTCTTTGTATACGAAACTAATATATACCTTATTGCTAATATTTATAAAATTCAAAAACCATGAATTGAATTAATTTAAGCACTCACATTTAGTAGTGAGAATCAGACATGATATTGTTGGATATTGCTCCTTTTGGAAAACTGAGAAACACCCCTAATATACTCCAATGAAGGGAAATATCATTAATAATAATAATAATAATAATAATAATACTTATTATTATTATTATTATTATTATTGTAACACTGTTTAATGAGGATAAGCAAACTTTCCAATATTGTCCTCTCTAAAACCGAATGTAATTTTGAAAAGCAAATGAAAAACTACAGTAAACACTCACGTATAGGCCACATTCGTTTCTGCAGGACCTTCGGTCCAAAGTAAGGGGTGCAGCCTATACTTGAGTACGAGCATTTAAAGGTCATTGATATCCATAATTTTCAAATGTAAGACATTTACCGTAATCAAAATTCTACAGTTTTGTGCTAAATCAATCAGACCATATCCAATAACCTGAGCGCAAATCTAGGGTCGGAAAGTACCGAGGGCCTTCAGAAGCTTCAATAAAATCCGTGAAAGTGGGTGACTATCTTTGATAGCAATATAATAGAGCTTTCTACAGTCCATACAAAAATGTAATCCTATCGTTCTTCCATACTAGTACGGCCAGCCCTGGGCGAAAATAAAGGAGTGATTATTTTTTGGTGCCTAACATTTTTATGGTTAAAAAATTTTGTTTTTCAATTTCTAATTTGATTGCTGATGTTGTGCGGTAGGAGCAAAGACAAAAGGGAGGGTGGTGCCCCTGTATCAATTGTGTATCACTGCTGAGGTATGTCCAAGTTGTTCTGGAGTATTGATATGTATTGGCAGTGAAAATGGTTCAAATTAAAAAAATAATTAAATATGCAAACATATTATGCTTGAAGCCATTTACTTGACTGTCTTACAGTACCTCGCTTAAGGTAAAATCGTTTTCCAAAAATTTGGCTCAAAGTTTGGGGTGTGGCCTATACAGGGTATTTATGGAAAGTAGTATTGAGTACCTATCTGTTGATTCAGACAGAGCAATCCTAATACTCAAAAAAGTCACAATAAATTAATTTTAGTATTAACAGTTACTTACTTCTGAGTAATCTCCCTTCTCTGCCAAAGAAATGGCATTTTGAGCAATGTAATTTCTGAGAATGAATCTAAGTAGAAAAAAATTACAAAACCTTTTAGAAATTTCTGCAATTAACACCTGTTATTTATACCAAGTCCCATAATTTGTGGTAAAATAATGTTAAAAATTGATATTGTTTACAAATATTAAATATGTAATGGTCAAAAGTAAATACCATGTAACATTCTAAAATATTACAGCGTGACTACAAAAACCTTGAACACACTGAAATATGCGTGGAATGTGTTTCTAAGCCAAATGAAAATGTGCAAAAACATTCACGGTTTTCGTTTTCTCACTGTAAGATAATCTCTCAAAACTTGACTCCCAATATTTTATTGAGTCTTGGAGGTACAAAGCCTGCAGTGCAGATAGCTGTTGCATTCCTAAACCCTGTTAATCAGCGGTTTGGGACGTTTGCCATCACGACAGGTTAAAAAAGAACACAATTTTTAGACATTGAAAATTGCCATGATCTGAAGCTGTATAAACCAAAAGCACTACCCGAGTGTTTCTTGTCCCTTTCTAGTTATTTTTGTACCTTTAGCAATGTTTGTACTGTATGCAAGACTGAAACAACTCAACCCTGTTTTGCCCCACACTGCCTGGCCCAAACGTAATTATTAGGATAATCATCTACAACTCTTGAGAAAAGTTTATTTTCTCTACTGTCAAAACTAGCATTTGTTGATTATATATGGAAAACGTAATTATAACGATCGTGTACTCTGATTGGCAAATGGATGGAAAAGGTAGTTTTTTTGTACAAACATGTACCAGAGGATAAAGACACTCATTCCACTAGTACTCACGAAGAAAGAAAAACACTTGGCTTTGCCTCACGTTCTCTTATACTTCTCCCCTTGGCTCTTCAACTTCTGGAGTGTTTAGATCACAGTTTATATCAGGCACTAGCACCCGTTTCATTGGCTTAAATGTAAGTCATATGACCATGTACCTTGGATTGGTTGACTTCATGACTCTTACACGCTCTTCATTTGCTGCTTCAGTTATTGATTGGTCTTGTCCTTGCACCTCTTGTAGAAGTCTTGATCTTAATGGACAAAGTGAAACAATACATAAGAATTATTGAACTGAGTGATTACCAAATAATGTAAGGTAAACAATAAATTCCGAATGATATCAAATCAATTCCGATGATTTTTTAAAATCATGACTACACTGTTGGTCTCTCATTGCGACACACGTAATGTGATTTTGTTAATTGACAGATTTTTATTAGTAATAACGTCATTGCTTACATTTTTCTTACTGTCACACTCACAAATCCGTGTTCAAACAGTAACTAAGGCGAATTTTTATAAAGTTTGTTCCTCTGCCAATCAGACAAAAACTCACAATCTGCAACTGTAGAGTCAAACTGCTCTGACATCAGCTGACATGGTTTGTAGTTAGGATCTTGCTCTTAATTGACAAAGAAACATTCCACAAATACATGTTAATGTATGTTCATCAAGTTTTTCACATTCACCTTATGAGTTTGATAGTAATTAGCATTGATCAGACTTAGAGCTTCAGATAAATCAAGTTTATTGATCGAAAGATCATAGCACAGTTAACATTACCACTCATTAGCAGAACATTTGCACAAAACGTCGAATATTTTTTGAATAACAAATTCTTGAAAACATCAAAATTGATAGAGAATGCATGGCTGGGTGACAGAAATTAGCAAATTTTGAGGTTTTAAATGCTCATATCCTCTGAAATTATTCAAAACATCACACTCAACTTCTCGTGGAGAGAAGTAACACTGTGTGACTCATACTCTTTCAGTTTACGGACATATAGTTCTATGTCCTGAACTTATCAAATCCTAAATGAAGACCTGTCATCAGAAAAAATGCAACTTTAAAATTACAACTCATACGTTCTTATTTAATACCTAAAATTATGTATACCACCAACATTAATCAGGTCGCATGCATGCATTTATAAATATTTTAATACCTGTATTTGGCTATCCAAGCATTCCACAAATCTTTGTCTTTTGCCTTCTTGGCATCTGGAGTGAGATCCTGCAAAAAAATATTGAGATGTATTATTTTATAAATGGCGTTAAATGCATAATTTTCAAAGCTGTAATATTTAGCAAGTGAGAATTTTCAGTTTTATCTTTAGCACATACATGTTGTATATTTATTGTCTAGGAGTCCCTGGAATTCATTAATAAGTATTAACCACATAATTATTCAATTGATAAAGTAATGGATAATAAATATTTAATTCAAATCCTTAATAATATAATTAAAACCCAAGATTATTACTGAAACATACTTAATTGGCTTGCTACTGTACCACAGCTCTGATGATCTTTGGAATCCAAAATTTGCTGTTTTTGACTGATGAGATTTTGTTGAATATTTTCCATGACAAGTGCTAGAAATATGCGCTGCTATTTGGCATAAATTATCCATTTGCATTTGCATGTCATCAGCAGTTAAATTTTTACTTAGCTGTCTAAAAATCCAATCAATACCACTGTAATGTTTCCCTCATAAATGTGTGGTATGTAGATGGTCCATCTGCATAACATTGTATCTACAGAGCCTTTAACACAGTGAAGCAAACATTACAAACATTATTATACACCTATATATCAACAGTGACCTTAAGCTGCCGAAACAATAATGGCATGCACGACAGCTGCTGGATATGGACTTGCTTGGCTTCCTTTTACTTGTATGTTATCCATGCGTTTTTATTATTTTGTGTTACAGAGTGCGAATGGTACCAACAGCAGCTTACAGTTATGAAGCCGAACAAATAACAGGACAGTTTGTATTGCAACGCTCATGTTCTTTAGAAAACCCCAAAGTACTGCTTTTCACATTGTAGTTTCTGCTCGATGATGGCCAGGTTGTAGGTAAGCCCAATGCATTCCCATGTGCAAGTATTGTATAAACCTATTGTTTCTTGCTTTCCATATTGCCATCACAGTAATGATTGCTCAAGGTCCCTAATGTTAATCTGGAGGGGGAAGATGGGGCAGGTGTGGGGCATTTGAATTTTCTTTAAATTTCTGTTCAAGATCCCCACCATGGGATAAGGTATATTGCCTTGAGAAGCTGCACCACAAATAATTATTGGTCATCTTCCCACATTAGAATGCCACTAACACTCATTTTTTTTGTTTTCTCCATACATATTCAAACTGGTTCGAGTGCTTGCCAGTAATAAATTATTATGGTGAACTAGCTAGAATAATTCCAATCTTGGAGTACCTTGAGTTTGTTGGCTATCTCCCTCTTGTCCATCTCTTGTTGCAAAGATGCCATTCCATTCCCAAGCTGGGCAGCAAGAGCTGGGTTGGACTGTAACAACATCATCAACATCTGAAATTGTCTGAGGAAGGGAAGAAATTCACTATCAACAACAGCAAGAGCTGGCTTGAAGAGTCAATGAAATGTCCACCATGCTTCAAAAATGCTGGCAACAAAGTTATCAATGATAAAACGGATGATGCATGTACATCCTCAGACCAGTCAAGAGCAAATTAGTCTGGGCAAGTTAAAAAGCAGCAGCTTGAGAAAGCTCAAAAGGGGAAAAGGTGCTCTTCCCCTTCTACATTATTTTTATCTCTCCATGCATGTTACCATCACCCCTACATTTTCTAGCAAAACTATAAAGTACTGAAATATGTTTTCACGTTTTTTTTTCTCTTTCAAAAATCATCTACTTGTATTATCCTATGATAACTGGTCAGGAATTTCTTAATTCACACTTTTATTTAATTCATAAAAACTACAAAATAATTAAGTATCCATATTATAGAGATTTATCTTGAAGCAAATGAGTGATACTTTTTAGGAACTAATGAAGTGGCCATAGTAGAGAGGTGTTGATATTATAGAGGTGTCCGTCTGGAGAGGTTAAACTGTACATTCAAATAATTATTTCAAACAGAAACGGAGATCAAGACCTGGAGGAAGTTCCATGACCAATAACTGAAAAACAGGCTATTAGATAACATGTACATGTACAGCCAGTGACAGCATGTGATGTAATGACTATTGCTGTCTCGTGATAGGTCAAGGTATTGTTAGATCTTTACATCAATTTTATCTTAGTTCTTTAAGCCTCAAACTTTTTATGCTTGTAAAGTATACAAAACTCAGCCTATGGCTGCAAGGTATTATTCAGCAAATAGGTTACTGTTGGAATCTCTAAAACCAAAACAGTCAAGCTCTTTTTCTAAACAGACCTAACATCCATTTGGGGTTTGCAGGTTTTCTTGAGGTCTTCCACTGTTTGACACTGATGCACAACAAGATCCACTACAGAATCTTCACCACTGCTGCTGCTAACAAAACAAGAACAAAACTCATTTGACAGGGATAGCTGTATGACTGCAACTGGCCATTTTTAGGGTGATGTAATAATTATAAATATAGTCGAGGCACTGTTCTTCAAAATTGGCCATCCTTAGACAGTGTTAATTCAGGATTAATATTTGAAACCCACCATTGTCAAGGCTGACTTAGACATAAAATTCATCATGGATTAGTTAATTAATTGGGTAAATGATGTATGTTTGAACAACAATTCTTAAACCTTTATGCTGACTAGTACTGTAAAATAATACTGATGTACATTATTTTACAAGCCAAAAATTTGATCCTCTACTGTAATGTTGGGTCTAAAGTTTGGGGGTTGGCTTGCAATGTATAAAGCTGATGAAAATTGATTATCTGACCCAGTTCCCATCAGCACCTGCATATGTCTTGGGCCCCGCATAAAAACAGTTTATTGTTCATCACAGTTCAGTTTTTCAATAAATTTATAATTATAAGACACACAAACTGACAGAATTCATTATCAACTTGCAGGCCTGTTTTCAACACACAGTGTATTGTAGTTGTGGAGTCTTCAACACACAGTGTATTGTAGTTGTGGAGGCTCCAACACACAGTGTATTGTAGTTGTGGAGGCTTCAACACACAGTGTATTGTAGTTGTGGAGACTTCAACACACAGTGTATTGTAGTTGTGGAGGCTTCAACACACAGTGTATTGTAGATGTGGAGGCTTCAACACACAGTGTATTGTAGGTGTGGAGGCTTCAACACACAGTGTATTGTAGATGTGGAGGCTTCAACACACAGTGTATTGTAGGTGTGGAGACTTCAACACACAGTGTATTGTAGGTGTGGAGACAAGTTCAAGTTCAAGTTCAAGTTTCAAATTCAAGTTCAAGTCTTATTGCAATATATAATAAGAATTAACAGTTTTTAGCTCCCTGCCGCAAATAGCTTAAGCTAGTCTAGGCAGGGGGAGTTTTGAAATCAATAGCACAAAGAAAAGTTACAAAAGTTAGAAATGATTGCAAAAAGTTCTGTCTAATTGCAATCAGTGTTGAGACTTCAACACACAGTGTAGTGTAGTTGTGGAGACTTCAACACACAGTGTATTGTAGTTGTGGAGATTTCAACACACACTGTATTGTAGTTGTGGAGACTTCAGCACACAGTGTAATGTAGTTGTGGAGAATTCAACACACAGTGTATGGCCTCAATTTATCTGGGAGTATGAGTGAAAACATAGGTGACTTCTATGTATTGAAATTTAGTGATAAATGATGACAGTTGATCATAATCCCTCACCGATTTTGTAAAAGAGGCTGCTGAGAACCAGATATTTATCAGTTTCCATTGGCCTAAGCCAAACGCTCTGAAAACTTACCTTTCAGTTACATGCACAGAGCATCCAGGTATTGGAATTTTGTGCAAGTAACGGAATGTGTTTGTAAAATCTGAACCTGAAACCAAATTTAAACAAACAATAAAATTTAATTATAAATTAGCTTTTTCTATAATAATTTCCTTCATATTGTAAATGTGCTAGTTTGAACAAGAATCAAGGAAAATATATAATAATCTTCTTTGCATATAACAGTCTCAGTGCAATATGCTACTAAGATTTTTAAACACAGTACTGGAAACAGTACAAAACATTGCAACAATAATATTTAGTTATTACTCAACGACACACCTGTTTTATGCATTGTTTCCAGTAATGACTCCACAAGGTCCCTGAAAGTATGTTAATTTTATTCAGTGTAACATAAATTGAAACATGTAACATATAAACAACAAACCAATATCATTTGAGCTCAGCAATGTGTTTCCCCACAACATGACTCTATTTTGTTATGAACTTCTACTGTACACAATACATTAAAGCAGCTTGGACTGCTACAGTTTTATAGTTACAAGACTGCAAATTAATTTAATTATAAAAGTATAAAACTTATTCATCAATTAAAAGCAAAAACATACTAGTCTTTCATAATTAGTATTAGGTGATTCAGACAACATTGTGCATTAATGTACCCCTGAGGGGGAGTACTCTGTGTAATATTTGGTGAGTATATGCCGCTGGCTCAGGACTCCAAACCCTCACCCCATTCTTGACCAAAATTAGGTAGAATTTTGATACCCTGTCCTAGACACCAAAAATCCCCACCCTGTCCCAGACTGAACTGACTAAATCTACACCCTGTCCCAGACCAAAGGGCTTGAAAACCATACTTTGAATAGCAGCACATACCTGTATAGCCAATAAAGGGGATTATCCCCTCTCCTCTGGGAATTTATTGTTGTCTATAGTAACTGGGTAAACTTATAATCTAACACAGGGATTGAACAAAATTTTGCAGGCAAAATTCCAGACTTTTCTGAGAGTAATTGTGATTTTCCAAACTCAAAAGGAAATGAAAAGCCTTTTGCCATCTAAAGTTTTTTTTTCACTTTTAAAACTAACCGGTCGATGAGCCAACAGAATGGGTGAGCAACTTGGTGGTGGCAACAAAAGAGTCAGGGGAGCTCCGACTTTGCCTTGATCCAAAGCAGCTGAATAAAGCACTACCTAACTTCAAACTGAACCAGTTCAAACTGGATTTTTTTCACATGGTAATTCAAATGCAAGTTGAACCCAGAAAATCTAGTTTTTTGCAAGAGCCCAATATTATTTTCCAGACATTTCCAGGTCTGGAAAACCTTCTTCAATTCCCAGACTTACCGTACCATACCCTGTAGGAACTCTGTCCACAGAAACATCTTCAATTCCCAGACTTACCATACTTTGTAGGAACTCTGTCCACAGAAACAACTTACAGTCTTATTACATTGGTTAAAAATAGTATGAACAAAACGTAAGTGCACACGTCAAGTAACTAAAATATTGCCGTCACTCACTCATCTTCCGGGAACTCCTTGATCAAAAGTCCAAGCTGTTTGGTGCAAAGAATAAGATAATCATTTACCACTTGATAAATACATGACTGTATGATCCACAGACTACAGACCTGTGAGCATTCTTTTGAAAGAAAAAACATTTCCCGAAGTTAGAGGACTGGTGTAACCTGTTGCTTATAGTCAGACTAAGATCTGGGTAAAATCATAATTAATGATTCTTGAGTAATAAAAAATGAAGTGAATCTACTCAGTTACTTCAATCCATTCCTCAGGCTTCAGGATTCTTTTGTAATTGCCCTTTTATTGAATATTTTTTCGTTACTTTTGTAACCTCATATTTTCCTATTTGGATTCTTGCATAGTGATACCTGTACATGCTAAAGATCTACAATCAAAGAGGTGCGTCCAAAATGGCCTACCGGTAAGTGACAAATTTTAGTGACAAAATTGAGAAATTTTAGGATTTTTAACAGTCACACTGTCCCCCAGGCTAATCTTACATAACAAATGAGTTTTTTGGGTAAGTTAAGATATTTGCTGTGAAAATAACTGAGAGGTGGGGCAATGGGGGTGCTGATGTAAAATGTAACAACTGGGTTATCCAGACCTGTTGGTTATCAAACTAAAGTGCTTGGCACAAGTTTGTTCTTTCTGTTATCACATAAACACCTTTCTTGCTGATTTCTGACTGTCAGTTTTGGTTTTGGCTGTCGCAGACTCGGCAGTGGAGCCCAAGTGAGATAGGGGTTGGTAATAGGAAAATGTGGCTGACCCAAGGGTTACTGGTAAAACAAAATGAAATCTGCTACTTGATTTAGCAAAAAGCTGCCAGAACACTATAAGTCTATAAGTTAGTAAACCTGACCTATGACCACAGTCTGTTATACCTTCTTTCTCATCTTGGACATGTAGCACTTTTTGAACTCTGCATCATAACTGAAACGATAAACAGCAAAATTGACAATTATGTGATATTCGCACACTGAGGTTAAATCTCACAGAAATGGTCTTGAACTGCCTTAAGGTTACATAATAGGTTTAGCATACCCTTTGCGAAAAATGTGCTTGCGCGCTTGATATTAGGGCTATTCTTTAGCTGTTTGGTGTTTCTGAAAGCCAGATAAATGTAGTTTTTAAATCC
>JAOEHT020129021.1:0-12368 GCA_025448195.2 Parazoanthus atlanticus
TTGATGAAAGTGACAAATACCACTCGTGCTTCGCACTCGTGGTATTACGCCACTTTCATCAAATACTCGTGGTATTTTTCATTAATTCTTCTCGAACAGTGGTGTTTCCTATACAAACTGCAGGCTGAATCGATGCCCCATTTCAGACCAGACGAAATACGCACAACTATAAACAGGCTAATAAAACACCTTGATTGCAACATAGCCCGTAGTTTGCTATTTTTTTATCCTGAAATCTGCGAAGTGATGATCCACGACAAAAATCTCGGAGCAAATTAAGACATTTTTTTATGGTCCACAGATTCTTAATTCGCGAAAACCATACCTTTTTCCATGCCACTCAAGCAAAATGATATGATATTCAAGCTGTCTATTTTCTCAGTCCAAACGTACAGATTATACAAACGCACATTGCGCTGATTACAGTCTAGAAATTGAGCCACGAACCTATTAAATCCAATGTATTACTTTGACACCTGTTTATAAGAAGCCTGTGTTTTATGGCGATAAATTAGAAAATTAACGAATTGCTGTTGTTCCTTATCATATAGACGCAAATAAAATACTTTTGTTTAACTCCGTGTCTTACAATAAGCAACAGTAGCACCAAAAACGTTTAGATCTCTGATTCAATTCTAGCAATGTTAACAAACGATGCAAAATAAGGTGGCATAGTGTTTACATAACCCCTAGGCCCTGCAATATAGGTGGTTCATTCCGGTACGAATAACAATATTTTTAGGTACGGTAGAACATCGGTGGCCAAGCAAATATCAATTTCCAAATCATGCGCTCTGGTGCAAATAAGAAATACTGTCAAGCCCAGGCCAAGTTAGCAGAATACTGCAATGGAACATAGGCTGGCTCCCCACTTGCTGCAATTTTAAACGCAAACAATTAAATTCCATGCATTATTTCTCTCATCATGGAAAGTTGCAGACATGTGCGCCAATCAGCGTTAATCTGACAGAAATCACCTGAAAACCAAAACGGTCGCCATGTTGCTCAGGATCACGTGATCACAAGCTATTCCATCATTGATATGGACAATAATTTCAGTCGTAAACTTTCCGCACACATTTGCGATTAGATGAATATCCTGCAATTAAGTGCAAAAACGTTAAATATGTTTGATCGATTGAAGTTTGAATACATATGAAACAAATCACTTCGCTCTGGCCACCTCAACCACTGACCATTTATATTTTTATGTAATTCTTTATTTGATTTTTTTTATTCAATTGGTTTACACTTGCACTTGTAACTGCACCTTTTCTAATTTGTTTAGTTTTGAAAAATACTTGGCACCTGCACTACACATGTATTCGCGTAATACAACAACAACAACAACAACAACAACAACAACAATTTTATTTTTTACACTCAGTTCCTTACAGTAGAAAAGAAATACAAAAAATGAGAAATTTACAAATTAATAAGTGTAGGCCACCTGTAATAACCATGTAGGGGCTAATCGAGACAGGTGACCTGTTGGGCAACCTTTGCGGATTATGATTTATAAATACATCGCAGGCCTTCGCACGCGGTGCAATTTTCGTTCGATGCAATTTTAATTATACATGCGTTCAAAATCACACAAGTGCACGGCAGACCTAAGGACTTTTAAGTATTAACTAATTGATCTTGTTTATGTTGACCAAAGCATATTTCGGAAATGATCCATTCACTTTAACGAAATAAGATCATGTCTACTTGATACTGGTGCAACAAACCTTTATGAAATCTTTCGAGAAATTCTTACTCATAATGTGACTTTGAAAAAAAGAACACACTTTTCTTGTAAAAACCATTTTTTATAAGGACGCTGAAGATGAAAAATGCCAAAATTTAAGAACGTGTTTAAGAGCATGCCGCAGGCCGAGACTAAGAAAGGAAAGTCTATTCCTTATAAAGTTTGAAAATGGAACGGATATCTTGAGAGTGCAATTTTCACATTTGATTTTGGTAATGCGTTCGGTACATACGTATATACATATGAATTGAGTTAGATGTTGGGAACATCCTTTGAATGTATTTTACACAGACACAATTCCAAAACATTTCAAAAACATTTTTAAGAACTTTGAGGCTAAAATCCTGAGAAACCGTTAAGCACGTTCAGATTCAGCCCAAAAAATAGACGTTATCAAGAAAAAGAAAAGAGTGTATACAAACTGGATATCATATGCATCGTATTCTTGATTGGCGAACTTTAGGTTTTTAAAGTTGAACAGTTGAGAGTTTGTTATTATGGACATTGAGCAATTCCAGTGCTATGTCTCTTACAAATGTTGATCAATGGTCAACTTAGGATAAACGCCAAGTCGAATTATTGATTTATTTGTCGCCAGCATCGCAAAGATGTCAACCCGAGTAATACGTGCTAACTAAAGGCACCTCAATAACTACGTTTTATGGCGTAAACGGACTTTAGCGAAATACCATATGGAAAATAGAGCTATATATTAAAGATCTACATTAGATCATCAAACATACGCTAGTTAGCTCGACAACATAACTTGGTATAAGGAATATTCATTTGATATTATGAGTAGATGGATCGGGAGCAAGTTCTTTGAGCACTATGGCAGGTATTTCATCTGGTCCGCAGACTTTGTTAGGGTTTAGTTCGGAGAGTTGTTTGGCGAGACCAAAAGTTGATATGTCGGTTAAGTTCGAGTATGGTAGGGTACGGTGAGGGACACATGCTCGGGATTGGAGATTGTTCTTTCTTAAAAACCGAAAAAAAAGAACCAGCAGTTTAGGGCTTCATCCTTAGCAGTTTTGTCAGAGACGCTCATGGCATTGGCAGATTTCGGAGGTGGTATGTCAATACTCTCAGATTTACTGATGCGGATGTAAGACCAGAATGTTTAAGGTTATTCTCAAGGCTTCCTCCAATAACATCATTTAGGTGTTTTGGTTTATAGGTGCTGAGGGCTTTCTTATGAAGGTGATATTTCTTCCGCATATTACGTTTGAAGCTAGATTTGGTCAAAGGTAGCTTATACCAGGGAGTCGAGTTTCTGTGGGGGACGTATTTGTCAGTACCCATGGACAAGATTGACCTTAAGGTGTCCCAATTTTCGGCTGCAGTATTTTCCCGAGGACAGGGTTGGAAGAATGTTTCTGTGGCATCGGTCATGTACTCATTGAAGCTCTGGAAGTCAGCCTCAGTCTTGCAGGAATAAACCTTATGAGGACGCTTGAATGACCTGGGGTAGTAGGCAGATCATAAATATTATTTGGGTACGATGTGGGGACAAGATCCAGAGTTTTGTTGGATGTACAGCGGGTTGGTACTTTCACATGAAACATTTTTCCCTCCCACGAAAATCCCAAATTGGCATGGTCCCTATGTTGGACACTGACAAATGAACATCACAAGTGCAAGAAATGTAGTCTGTAGCTTTGTAAACTTTATTCTCCGAAGTGTTTCGTCTGTCTATAACAGCTAGGCTTGTCAAGAAGTTTACAAACAACTATGAAGTAACAGTTTAGTTTGAGATTCTACTCTACGTGACGCGTAGTCTACGTGTGGATTTAAATACCACGGGAAGCGGTGATATTGCACAAGCACGCTGTAAACAGGAAATGCATCATGTTCTAAGATTTGGGTTTGTATATTAGAACTTAGTGCAACCATAAATCCCTTATGTTCTTCCTGCATAATATCGCGTCTTCCTGTTGTTTTTTAAATCCACATACGCAAGTGTCGTAAACTAAAATCTCAATAGACTATTAGTTATTTTTGTACTTCCTGGGGAAGTCAAGTGTAGATAGGCGAAACGTTTTGCATGTATGGAGAACGTCAATTTTAAAGAAAACAAAAACTATAGACTATGTTCTTTTCTCTTGTTCTTGTTTATTCTTTTTTTATAGAAATGAAGCAAATTGTTCTAGTTACCATTTTGTTTTAGGGGAAAGAGAAATCAAAGGTTTTAATGGCAAAAGTTTTACAAGATATGAACATGAATGGACCACCGCCAGTTAATGTGGAGAGACTGGACTCCAACTCCAAAACCCAGTCCACTAAGGATGACGCGGTTGGTGCGTCCACTTTGCAAATATATGAAGCCAATATTGGCAGCCTGACGTCACTAACGACTATGCCTTACAGTGGGAGCACATTCGCTTTTTTGCCAGAAGACAAATCCGATAGGATGATGACCTGGCACTCTAAGAAGCTGAGGAAGCTTGTCATGTGCTTGGGCTTTTTTATCGTAGTTGCAATGGTGATGACTGGCTTGTTCGTGTGGCGAATGGTCTGCTTCAATACCAAGACTGTTCACCAAGTCAAGTACCTGCAGAACAGGACCCAGGTATTTGTGTATAATTTTTGCAGCCGTGTTTATTTTGTACGTGCTCTATCCCTGCTGTGATCTGTAAAGCAATGGGATTCATAAATAGGAAGTTTAAGCAACCGAAAATAGAAATGAAGGGTTCTTTCACAGTGCCTTGTTAGAAACCAGGTTTTTCTTATCACAGCGATATTTGGAATTTGATATTTTCAATGCCTGTTTAGGATAATGAAAATCTCATTCGGATGAATTTCTTCAGGGAAAACAACATCAATTTCGTGTTAATATTGACGCTATTGTTAAAAAAAATAACGAAAACCTCTTGTATTTCATGTAAAAGATCCATATAGAGGTTACTGAAAAATTTTCTCGTTAGATCAGCATTAATAAAATCAATAGGATTAAAGTTAAGTAACTGCTGTAATATATACCACCAAGGTACGAATTTGCGAGTAATCATAAAAAGATAAACTATTCCCAGGGTGTCAAATAAATCTTGTTATGTTTCGAGTACTTTAATTTTGCAATTGATTTATATTAACTGCCACCACATCATTAATTTCATTTTTCGATTTTGATGTTCTTTTAATTCTGTTGTTTGTAGATTTTTCCCCAGATATGATTAGAACGTTGTGGCAACTCCCTTTTGAATGCTTAAAACAGCTCCATTTTCCGCTGATTTCCGCTAATTTTTGTGCTTGTCTACTTCATTTTGTATTACATTTTTTAATTATAACACCTTGACATGCTGAAAGAATTACCTTCTTTCAAATTTTAATACAATAAATGTTAAATGTATGAAATCCACAATTGATCAAACATACAAAAGCTATGCTAACTTGACATTTCTGAAGTACACTCTTTCAAATTTTGTCTAATTTTATTACAAACCTGTAATACAAAATTTCTTTAAAGTTTATGTTGCTCAAAGGCTTGCATAATGTTGGAACTCAGACAATTTGCAGCTTTCGTGTTGTTTCCTTAAGCTTGGAAATGCTTTTATTGTTTTGACACCATCTAGTTCCGAATGTTAAATACTGTACAATGAACATTATTAATTCGTCTTTTGCATGTTTTTTAATTTATGAAATATTTAAGAAGAAATGGGATAAATAAAAAAAATAACAATGCCGAGAAAAACCAAATTGAACTATTCGTGCAATATTCCTTAGAGTTTCTTCATGAATAATGAATCAAAAAATCCTCCTTCTAAAAAGAAGGTAAAAACCAATGTTGAAGAAATAAAGCGATGCCACCGATTTCATTTGTAAATAAAGTAATAATATGTTCTATAACATTTAAAAGTAATGAAATATGTCTGTTGTGCGCAAACAACTGGGATAATCTAAGTTTCAATTCGAACTGCCACGAGCACTGTGTGTGCTTTTGTTCGTGGATATTATAATATTGCTCTTAGTTGCCGAACGTAAACATCTCTTGAGAGTTCAGTAAACATTGATTCGTATCTGTTAGCTGTTCGGAAATGTTGAGCGCAGAGCCATTGCCTCTTGCCTTATAATAAAACACATTGTGCCTGTTTGGCTTTTTTTGAAAGGTGAAACAGAGAATAACCAATAAAATGCTAGAAAGCCATGACAGGTGTTCAGATAGCCAAGTTCACTAAAATCTGAAAATGCTATATTTGCATAATGTGGTGACAGCTGCTAGTTCAGTTAGAGAAGTTACTATCCATTTCTTTAAGATTTATATCTAAGAACTGGTCTTGTTAGATAATAGCTTCCATATGTATATGCAGGCAAGCAAAAAGACCTTTAAAGAATTTAACCGCATTTTAAATCAAGAAACGGTTAAGCAATTATCCGTTGTTCATTTCTGAACACTAATATTATGTAATGGGATAAAATAATACTTAATCACTTTTAAATTATTAAGCGATGCGTAGTTTATTTTTTCGAAGTATACATTTTAGTTTACATGAAAGAAATATGAGCAAGATCTTGCAAAAACTGACTAAGCATGTATGATACCATCAACACGCGATTTCACACACACAGTCTGTTTTCTGACGCATACCTGCGGGTATAGTTTAGACCCCCGCATAAAGCTATATAGCAGGCAAACGACTGACGGTAACAACATTATGAGACAGTTGTGTCAATGAATAAATTGCTGAGCATGAGATATTCCGATAAAGATTTGGAAAATTGTTTCTAGTTTTTGTTTTCCTTCATTCACTCTGATCTCGCTTTTCTGAACTTTTGTGTTAATGACATCTATGGTTACAAATTTGGTAAACAAGCTCCGTTTCAGTCAAAGATAAATTTATCAAATGTCAAAATAATTTGAAGAAGACGGTTTTGAGAATAGGGCCTTCAACCTTGGGAGAAGTCATCTTTTAATCAGCAGAACAAATAACATACTCTCAATTTGTCTCAGTTGTTGTAACTGATTTGATTTGTCAGACGTTTGATGCAAAACTTTGATGCATCTCTGTCAATATCCAAGTAAATCACAAAATATTAGACAGGATGTTTGGCAGTTTTTTGGCTCCGTCGTGCCATAAAATTAGAATAAATTCTTCATTTGGGATTATATAATTTGTTCTTACAGAGTATTATTCAAACATCCCCACCAAATATAGTTACGTAAAATTAAATTCAATATGACAATCCAAATCAGCCTCATTATATAAGAATGCAATTTCAATAATGAAACAATATTTTAATAATAACAATAATAGTAATATTAGTAATAATAAAAGTAATAATAATATTATATAGAATAAATTTGAAAGAAAAACAAATTGCCTCAAAATGGACTTGAAGCCACTTCCAATCACTAAATTAACCCTTCGGTCGAAATGCACGTCTTAAGAGCTATAGGTTTTCCTCATCCAACCCCAGAAAGACAAACTGCCCGGCAAACCTACGTACACATGATAGCTATGTTGCCAGCATGGTTGTCGCGGTAGTATAGTGGTAACAATCAGGGGTACGTGGGTTCCAATCCCATTCGTAGCAACATGTTCTTCTTTCAAATTTATTCCACATATGTTATTACAAGAGGGGTTTCTTCGTTTATTTATTAATATCACTACAGCTGCCCCCGCCTACAGTTATGTGTAATATTACAAAATATTCATCAAAATAGAAATGCTTGTTCTATGGATTGGCTTACTCATACTTTATCTTTTATTAAATAAACTTATAAACAATGTAACAACGCAACGATATCTAACAGCGCAACAAATAAATATTAAACGTAACAATGTTTTTCTATTCTTGTCTATATTAAAGTTTGCTTATACAGGAATCACAATGTTACCAGCGTCTGACGGATTCACGGACCATTTTCATAACATGCCCCAGTGGCCATAAACATAAACAAAAACTTCAAGTCAAGGTCGTTCCAAATTGTCGTGCGTTTGCTGTATTTCGGCCTTTCTGGCCTTGACTCGAAGTTTTGTTCATGTTTACTGGGGCGTATTATGAAAGTGGTCTATGTTGTCTCATATTTCATAATAAGCTAGCTTGTCTGTCTCTAGCAAAGAATAGTAGATGATCTTGTAGCAATATTGAGGGGGATTTTGGCAAGATTTGGACCTGCAACTCTTACACTCACGGTTTGGATAACATGAAACATCCCGTATAAATGCAGATAACTTGAAGCTACTTAAGGCTGACTTGAATGACGTTTCGCATTTCGACCTGCGAAGGATCGGTGTACATTCAGTCATTTGGCGATCCTTGGTGATCGCTGAATCACTACTATTGCGACAGAATCAAGTGGCAGAAACAGAAACGTTTCTTCCACAGAGCTAGAAAGTGGTACGCCAACCGCAAACCGTGACGATTTTGTCCATCGAAAGCCAGCCTTCACTTTGATTACACTGGTCACGAGCTAAACTGCAAATCCAAACAATGTCGACCCCAGTTGCGTATAAATATAATAGTGCCTCTCCCTCTTGTTTGCTCGTTTTACTTACGTATCAGCCTTAAACTAATTTTCACACAAAACTGCTTGCTTCAGTTTGCGGATCCCCCCCCCCCCTGTTTGCTCGTTTGGCTTACTAGTAGCCTTAAACCAACTTTCACAAAAAATTGCTTGCTTGGAATCTCTTCGACGCGACCTCGTGGCAAGCTTCAAAAATTACCCGATATCACCTCGCAGCCCTGGTAACAGCTGAAAAATTACCCGATACGACTATGCGCGACTAGTTTCTTCAAATCGGGATCATTTCGCCTAATATACCAATATTTATTTTTATTTTTACTTCTATATACACGCGGGGAGTACTATGTTGCCTCCTCGACCCTGCGGGGAACAATTAAACAGTAGAATATGATGTAAGAGATTGAAGAAATCTATAGCCGCGCGTCCCATCAAAATTATTTGAGATACTATTTTTAGAAACGAATTATTTTTAGAAACTATCACCCATGTACCAGTACCTACTGCCAACAGCTGACACCGAGCTGCGGGAATGTCGCGTGATCTGGAGATTTTGTTGTTGCCTCTATTCCGACCCGCTACACTTGTAAACATGGGTTAAGTTTAAGTACTTTTTGAACATTGTTTAAGCTTTCTTTACTCAATCTCAATGAATCGGTTCACTACAAGCTCAATTGTTTTTGAAAACAAAATCTGCATGGTAGCAAAAGGAAACCTATTTGAAAAAGAAAGCGCTTTAGTGAAGACGAAGCGGAAGGTACATTCCTTTTCACTTTGCAGAACGGATTTCTAATTTTTTTTTTCAAATTTTAGAAAAAAACGGTTCTCTGAAGTCTTAAGATAAAATATATTTACCAAAACAAAAATGTGGATTGACCGAAGGTAGACTGAAATCATCTGTGTTACTTCCGTTTTCTGAAACATGAAGGTCATACGAAATGCAAAATGGGTGTGTAGATCTCCAAGCACAAAGTGAAACCGTTTATCAGGTTCGGTTCAATCGTTGGAATCTATGAGAGACATCATTGTGAAAATTCGGAATTGTTAACATTGAGGTTCTATATAACCAATAATCTAATACAACTCAAAGCAACTTTTCACAACTGTTGTACACAAGAAAACAATGCTGGCAATACAAAAAGAGGAAGCTCGAAGAAGCGTGAACAAAAGTCATTTGCCGACTTGAAATGTGAGGCATACAGATAGATAGATATCTTAGCAGCCGGGAAATGGTTTCAAACTCAGTAGGCGAACACATTCGGTTGACTTAAGCCGCTCCACAAACATCCTCTATTTCCACTGGAAAAGCGGTAATTAAAACTTGTGTTTAAAGTTTATCTCAGAGGTACTTACAGTTACTCGAAGGGTAAACATACTGAATCGACTGTGTTCTCAATAATGTTTGGCGTTCGAAATAACATCTTTAGGTAGGTCAATGGATTTGAAATAGATCTCGGTACTCTGGTATCAAACTACATAACAACTATTTGAGTTCCTTCGGGGTTGATATTTTCTTCGAATTTCAATCGCTATGTCATCCTGTTTGCCGAAATGTGAAACATGATCGCTGCCAAGGACTGACGAGCTCCTCCAAAATGAGGTAAAAAAATTGTGTGCCGTGTAAAATTTCAGTATTTATTTTTGGTTTATAAAACAAGAAATTTTGTCCTTTTTTGTGCTGTGTTTCTGACCTGTTTTATTCCAGTTCTTTGCTGGTAATTTACTGCTGTAATTTGTTAAAATGTTCAATATAGGAAGTTTGTTTAATTTCGCAAAATTGGAAAGATTTCAAGTGTTAATTTATCAACTTACAGCAGAACTATCAGAAATATATTACGGGGACAAGAGCATTATCTGTCATGAGCATGATTATTTAACAGGTTTTATTGATAATAATTCCAACTGTTGGCAATCCCAAAGTTTGAAACTTTCCAATTTTGCTTAAAAAGTATATTTGTTTTGGTTTCCTCATGAAAATTAAGTTCAGAACAGTTTTGTGAATTTGAAACTGGACAGCCCCATCGTTGGTTGAGTGCAGCTTCAAAACGAGCAATAATTCATCTTCTTCGCCAAAGGCTGAGATTTTTTCTGTTCAGCCGGGGAAGTCCGTTTTCTTAAAATCTTATCTGTTATTAATCTCATCACTGGTGTACGTATTACTGCTTTCAGTTAATCCGCTTTCCTCATAGCTGCTATAAACACTGACTGTGGTTCTCGATCTTTGATTCTGTGTCTCTTCATGGTTGCTTTCACTAACATTGCACTCGGATCCTGAACCCGTCTACCAACCCAAACCATTGAACACATGGTTGACGTTCTCTGAGTGGGTTTTTTAGGGTATATATTTCTGCTACAACACTCTTCAAGAAACACGTAATGTGCTCTTATGTAACGTAATCAAAATAAACCAATCGTGTTCGTTTATATAAATAGCCCAAGATCTAAAATGCAACTCAAATTATATTTTCTTGCATATAATTAACGTAACAACTGCTGTATTGTTCTTCTCTACTTCATCTTGTGGTAAAATGTGGTAATAAAAAAATAACAATAATAGCAATAATAATAATAATAGTAATAATAATAATAACCGTAATAAACACTCTCGATGGTTTTTCAGGCTTATTTACATTTTTTTTAGATACTTACTCTAAAAAATGACACCTGAAGGTATGGTAATGTTGTACAACAAGAATCAGGTCTTATTAATATAGATATATATAATCATTTCATACTTGCAGAACGCAAGTACAGCAACGCCTGACTTTAACGGGTGTCGCTGGATGCCGGACCCTCTCCCTTTGACGCAGCCACTTCCTAAGCGAATTCAAGACGTCTTGGATAAGATGAGGGCGATGCAACAAGGGTTAATTGACAAAAAAATGGCGGTTAGTAATACTACTGATGCATTTCCGGGGACGGGTTAAAAGTTTGAACGGAACAGAGTTCAGTGCGTCGGCAGCTATTTAAGTTATTCCTTCTATTTCGCCGTAGAAAAAAGAATTAGGTCACGGTTTCCACTTAGGTCGACTTCGAAATTCCCCATGCCCAACCTGCTCAATTGTCTCTATGTTCCTTATAGTTATGCACAAGCCAGCAGGAAACAATAAAACGTTTTGCACGACGTACGGTTATAGAGAGAAAGAGGAAGAAATGATAAAAAAGCTGGTAGATAACGAATGCATGATGAACAAACCTTGCCAGTTAGCTATACTTCCTTCCCCACGCCACCCCAGCCACAGATGCCAATAAATGATAAAAAATGGCATTTAAGCTATACAAAAATGCAATGAAATATTATCCCCACCCCTGTTAGTTATCACTTTCTGACCTATATACGCGTCGTTTACACAACCATACGTTATAAGATCCATGATTGCCCATCCATGCTCCGGGCCCCATTTTGTTTCCTCTTGTATTTATTTTTCGTATTTAACAGCCCGAATGATAAACCATCACAATCACTATCATCAGATCGCGTATCAGTCCAACGTCGTTTATCGCGACTCCATCATTTGGTCCACAAACCTCGGAAGGATGACCATCAATTCTTCATCCCCTAAGCTGGAATCAGACGCGGTATTTCCCATTGCAAGTCTCACAAAAGTCATTACGGTTAGTAGCCAGCTAAGAAATAATGACAAAAGTAGACAGTGAAGTAATATGCAGCATTAAAAAGTATAAAACTGCTTTACCTATGTTGGATCAAAAAATGTATACAAAAGGGTAGATATCTCCGGCTAATAGACATTATAGAAAATCCATTGCCTGGCGAGGGAATTCCACATTAAATTTCACGAGAAAAAGGATATCGCACGAATCGCGAAGCGATGATTGCGATAGCATTTTTTCGAGTGAAATTTAACGTGGAATTCCCTCGTCAGGCAATCGATTTTCCTTGAATCGCATAGTAGGGCTGAATCTTGCAAGCTTGAGTGTTTGAATCAGCTGAAACAAAAAAGTCTCGTTTAATACGCTCTTGACTTTAACTTTAATGGCTTTTTAAGTCTCTCCAAAAAATCAAACTTTAACTCAAAGTTCAATATCGGACATTCTTGCGCAGTTTCCACAAATATTATCTTTCGAATAAGGCCTTTTGACATCAAGACTTGCTTTTCAGTATATTATTTGGTATATTAAAATGTTTTGTTTGTT
>JAOEHT020129116.1:0-12366 GCA_025448195.2 Parazoanthus atlanticus
TGCACTGCCACTACACCAGCCACTCAATTCGCTACCAACAGTCAAAATTTTTATTGTATATATATCCAATCCCTTTTCTACGAAACAAAAGTAACCCTGACCCCAACCTTAACCCTCACTAACCATAGATAACCATAAATAGCCATGAATAACCCCATCTTGTTCCTGAAGTGGTGTGAATTTAGCAAATCCCCATGTCGGATAGGATTTTGTGCCGCGAAAAACTGCTCCTGTTTACACTGTAACGTGTAACGGAACGATTTGTGTGTCAACACGAAGTCCTATACAGCATAGTGTCAACGACGCCCGAGATAGAGGTTTGTGGGCTCAAACCGCGACGGCAAACCTCTGGGGGTCACGTGACCAAGCTGCTGACATCGCGTTTGTGGTTCGCGCTTCATGTTTTGACGTGGGAAAGATGGTTTTCAGCTAAGTCACTTATCCCCTTGGAAATAAAATGAAATGAAAATCAATTGTAACTCGGTAGAACCTGACATATATTAACTCAAGTTAGTGGGGTTTTCGATGTTTTAATACCAAAGTATAACGAACGCTTTTAAAATGAGTTGTACAAAAATAAAGGCTGAGTGATGTGGCAATATGCTTGAACAACTGTTGACTTGTAACACTGGTTAAACGAGTTTCTTTTTCATGTACACAAGAGAAAGGATTCCTGTGTTTACATATCTATTTTTAGCCCAGTATAATGCAGTGTGCCGGATTGTCTTAAACCGCGCAAAGAATTGATTTTAAACCCAAAGTTTGCACTGCAAAATCTGAAACACTGTTGTTCGAAAGCGTTTAACAAGCCCGCCTTCCTGGCATGTAGTGGAACTTTCCGTTTACCAGTGCGTTTTTCCTGTTGCCTTTTACGCATTTACGGCCGAACGGACAATTGACGCTGTGCATGTTCCAAAGGCGTCTTTTCTTTATGTTTCGCTGTGCAGCCTTTTGAGCGGCGAGCCCGCGCTTGGTCATCTGTTTCACAAACAGCGGTTCGCTTTGGATCATGGGGGTTCGTAACACACGCACAACCGGTGGGTTTCCACATCTGGTTTGGAGACTGTCTGAGTGCTGTTTCCTGTTGGAACAGTTCAAAAAGACGTTATAATTAGAGAGAAACCTAGCAAATATATATTCCGGGCATGCACTCATCTCTGTTTATACAGAAAATCTGGAGGGTATAATTTGCAGGAGTTTAGAAGTGCAGGAGTTGTCATAGAGGTGTCCAGAACTGTCTAGAGGTGTCTAGGGATGTTCAGAGGTGTCTAGAAGTGTCCGCAGGTGTCTAGAGATGTCCAGAGGTACCTAGGGATGTCAGAGATGTCTAGAAGTTTCCAGAGGTGTGTAGTTAAAAGTGTCCACCAGATATGTTGGACACCTCTTGACACATCTAGGACACCTAGACACCTATACACACCTCTAGTGACGTCTACAAAACAAAACTAGTATTTACAGGTTGACACAAAAGTAAAAGTTTGCCCAGCAAATGACGCAAATTTAGGAAGATTTCAAATGTTTGGTTAACTTGCTCTATTTTTTTTAATGGCGTTAGCTCCATTGAGGTTTAGTTTTCTATCATAAGGATTAATGTACGTTATGGCTAAAGGATTTGGCGGAAAAAAAAAATTTGAGCAACTGATCACAAGTGATTAAAATACTATACCAAGGGGCATTTAACTTATTATTAAAAGGCTTATACGCAACCACGATGCTTTGCGACCATTTGTTGTTTAAATCCAGCAGCGACACTAGGATTTTTTTAATGTGTTTTCCAATTTTAATTTCGAAGGTCGATCTTTTGGGGCTCATGGGCATGTTTCCCAGGAAAGTGTTAAATTATCCATCGATTTGAGCAGAATTCGCCACTACTGGGATCGACTCGTTCACACCCGACTGGAACTTCCACCAGCGACAACCCAGTGACATCTTAACGTTACCGTTTGGTTTTCGGTCATATCTCACTTGATATGTTGGTTAAGATAACATAATTTATCAACACCTATTTGGAAACACTTAAACCATTTGACGGATCCAGGGATGGTCGAACCCCCTAAGCCAAAGAAAAAGGACATAAAACATGTAGATTTTTGATTGACTGTATCAAAAAAGATGGTGGCTGTACATTTGACCACAATACCTTGCAAACATAACACAGCCAGTAGGCATTGAGAAAGCCATATACTCTTGCGAAATGGCATCCCTGTACAATAACAACATTGTGTATACTTGGTTTGAAGTTTTTATAACTTTTCTGTGCGTTTTACGAGCATTTTTAGGATTTTCGTGCGCTAAGAACTATGGGCAAATGTACCAGTCGCCATCTTTTTTGGTACGGTCAGTTGCGAATTAGAATCTGACGAGCATGTGCCTACCGTAGAAAACTAAACTCGAGGTTAGATATTTGTATTCTTTGCCAATATTCTTTAGATATTTCTATTTCTGTTGACGAAGTCCGCGGTCTCACGTTACAAGCATGCACGCTACTGTGACCAACTCAACCTCGATCCCAGGGCTTTTCCCTAAGAAGTGAACCACACCCACTTCTTAGGGAAAGCCCTGAGATCGAGTTTGGTGACCTACTGTAACTGCCCCCATTTTTCTAACTGCCAGTCCAATTATTGAGCCTCATGACACAGATATTTTCGCTTTAAAAATCGAACTTTTTTTATAAATGTGGAATAATATGTTTATACTGGCCGCGGAGTGCGAAGAAATGATAGATATTGCAGTACAGAGGTATACAGCTGTTTCAAAAATCGATGACATCTGCAAAGGGCAATACCAAGCACGAAAGGAATTATGGGAGTCCCGTACTTTAGGTTTTGTACCACACAAAACAGAGGAGGAAACTGAGTAATTTTGACAAACTGGGTCAAGATCGACAACATTAGAGCTCCCATCATGCTTTGCCATCTTGGTACTGCGCCTTTCACGGCTCAACCTTTTTCGAAATATCTGTATGGGTATATAATAATATAGATTTATGTTATAATTATTCCAACTCGGACTATTGTTGTTTTCGGCTCATTGGAGACCAAACGCGTTCCCAGGCTCTTCCCTCTCCCGAGAGAAAGACCCTGGTTTGGTCTGGTCACGTGGCACCCACTTATGGGTGTTAACAAATGGAATAAACGTGAAAGGCATGCATAAGATTGATTTTTGTTCTTATTTAGCCAAGTGGAGAGAGGATTATTTTCTACTTTCATCGAAACAAACACACACGCGTATTTATTTCATTTGTTAGCACCCAGAATAGACCCAACCAGGGTATTTCTTTCGGGAGAGGGAAGGGCCTGGGGACGAGGTTGATTGGAGGACCAGTGGCGGTAAGAATTTGTTCTGTACTTTAGCAAAAAACAGAACAAAAAGAGTTTGAAACAAAATAGGTACCGACTTTTCCACGACGAAATTAAAATTTAAATATCGAATGTCCGTGCCTCGCTGGCCGGTATTTAACTCAGATAACAGTACGCGGTAACTCTTTGATGATACAGTCCAATCTAAACTTTATTTGAACCTCTGAAAAAAGCCTTACTCCTTTTAAACATTTTTGTTATGGCATGTATTATTTTCATAAATAAAAGTAATCGGCAAAAAATCGGAAAATTGGATTTGGTTTTAACAACACATAAAGTTCTCATGTGGTTTTCTCACAGATTCTTTGAAGACCATTAAAGACTTTATCTTGGATTTTATTTTCGTTCCCACGGCTTATACTTTATGAAGAAGATTGCATGTACTTCGTCATACTAGACAGATTTTTGTTCTATTATAATAATAAGAATTCTGTGCGTAAACAGGATTAATAGTTTTGAAACGTGAACGGAAAATCGTAGTTTTACGTTGTCAGCATCGTGATTCAAATATAGAGAAAAAATCCTAGTTTTAGAAGTACTTGAAATTATCTAGATTGTCTATTCAGTTGTTCACGCGAATCTTAACACATTTTGAAATTCAAGTGTAAGATTTTGCTGCAAATGTATTAGGTATTTAGTCAGTTAGACAAAGGTTTCACAGATTTCTTAGTTTAAGTTCTACGCTTTTTGCCTGAGCTTTCTGGATAGTTGAAAGGGATTTGCGATATCACATTTAAAAGAGCCGACACTGATTAGCGTTGTACGTGATCTGAATTAGAGTTCATCTTTTGCATAACAAACTGTTCACTTGGGGTTTTTTAAGATGTTTTTGTTGTTATCTGTGGTTATCAACAATTTCCATAATTCACGTCATGACGTCACATGCCGAATATAAACACCACAAACAAAATCACTGTTATTGCCAACTGAGGAAAGCCCGACTTAGTTTTCAGTTTCAATTTTACTTGACTTAACTGACCACAAGAACAACTTAGTTGTAATTTCAGTCGAAAAACCGTATCGGAGCGTTTTGTAAGCGTCATGCAAAAACGTGATCTATTTACATATTGTTTTTCCCTACTTCAATCCCACAATGCAACACTAATACGTATTTTGAAAGTGTATTGCTGCAGATATATTATTTACACAACATTATCGAATTTAAGTAAACAACATCACGTCATTCAAATTCCAAAATTGTATGAGAGTTTAAAAAATGTAAACCAACTGTGAGCATGACGCACAGTAAGACGAGACTATTTAATAAAAGGCACTCAGGAAATAAACAATTTCCGCATAGCCGATTCCTTTCAACGCTAACTTTTTATGTCCAATATTTTGGATGGCAAAACTACGACAGAGAAAGGGCAAAATGTTAATAAACGCATTACATACATACCCACGGAATTTGGATAAAAAATAAACCTTTTTGCAAGTTTGGTATTGTTATTGCTATTGTTATTATTAATAATGGTAATTGAACTGAGTGGAGTGTAATTTGTAGCAGTAAATCATACTGTTTCGAGTTCTGTTTGGAATTAATTTGCACGAGAGTGTTTTTCACTGCTGCTGGGAACCAATCAGAATGCAGGAGTCACCAGTGATTTCAAAATGGATATAATTAATTCTGTAATCAATGCTGTTGGGAACCAATCAGAATGCAGGAAACACCAGTGATTTCAAAATGGATACAATTAATTCTGTAAACATTGCTGTTGGGAACCAATCAGAATGCAGGAATCACCAGTGATTGAAAATTCTGTAATAACTGCTGTTGGGAACCAATCAGAATGCAGGAATCACCAGTGATTTCAAAATGGCTATAATTAATTCTGTAATCACTGCTGTTGGGAACCAATCAGAATGGGGGAACCACCAGTGATTTCAAAATAGATGTTATTATTATTATTATTATTATTATTATATTATGTTATTATTACTGTATTTATTCTAATCACAAAAGAACAAAACTGAAAAGTTTATACTATAATCCAACTTAACAGCATTGTCAGCCAACTCAAATGATAAAGTGTTGTTGACAGGTTTGATATCGGTCAAATCAATCTGTTTTAGCTGTTTTTAGAACTTGAAAAATGAAAACTGCTTATCAGGATACATAACAGTTCACTTCATAAATCTCAACTGTATAGAAGACAACAAATTGTTTTTCAAAATTAAATACACCAGCAACTGATCATCAGTAGGGTTTTAAATGCATGGGTGCAATGGTTTCAAGTCCAAATGTGAGAAATGTACAGTATATTCACTGGCTGATAATTGAAAATATATTTAAACTCAGTATTATTATTGTTATTATTATTATTATCATCA
Organism: Parazoanthus atlanticus; assembly: GCA_025448195.2. Taxonomy (NCBI): domain Eukaryota; kingdom Metazoa; phylum Cnidaria; class Anthozoa; order Zoantharia; family Parazoanthidae; genus Parazoanthus; species Parazoanthus atlanticus. Next base: position 5,691 of record JAOEHT020129116.1, read on the forward strand.
TCATCAATATCATCATCATCATCATCATTATCATCATTATTATTATTGTTATTATTATGGCATCATCATCAATATCATCATCATCATCATCATCATTATTATTACTGTTATTAGTATTATTTTTGTTATGTAACATTTTCGTGTTGAAGTGCGTATTCACTTGAGTGAGGATTCTCGACGTTGAAATTCAATCTCACGTTTTCTCTCCACTTTAGATAATGACCGATTTCTTAAAATAAAATGGCGTGAAAAGATGAGAGAGTTCCTTGCATCAGGAAGCATATTTTTGATGACCATTTTTCATATTCTTGAAAACTGAGTCGTTTTGACGTTTGATTGCTTTGATAAATACGTTGCAAGCTTGTACATACGTATTAAATGATAATAAAGTAACTGTTTAGCAGCTTTTCGAAAAGTGCATTTATTTTGGGTTCTTGGTACTAATATTTTCTTACAAAATGTCAGAAGCAATGTAACATTCGAAATAGTATTAAAATCTTCCGCATGCTATAGAGGTGAGATACTCACCAGAAAATGGCATACGCAAGTGCGTCTGAAAATGACATGCGCAAGCACAACACAAATGATATGTGTATGCGCACCCGAAAAGTGTATGTGCACGGGTATCCTCAAAACATGCGCACCCCAAAATGGGAAGCGAATTTGCATCCTAAAATGCCATGTGTCGGCGCACCTCAAAATAAATACAATGCGCATGCTCCTCTCATTTCGGGGTGCACTTGCGCATCTCGGTTTGAGTGAGCATGGGTATCTCATTTTCGGAGTACGCGCTTACAGTACACAACAATCATAAAATGCTCAGATATTTATTTTCAGATTCAGCACAAGGTGAGCAAAACAAAAGGAACGAAGGTCCTCAACGCAATAATATCGAAAACTGTACCCACTCTGTATTGCACAGGTTGATCCCCGACTGTATACAGCTATTTCAAAAAAAGTTGGCTTGTGAAAAGCCGAATACACAGACCTCAAAGCATGATGGGAGCCCTAATTTCGCTTATATGCTGGTATTGGCGACATGTCGGAAAAACGCCAACCAAGCTCACAAACTTGCAAAAAGCAAGAAAAATATACAAAAGTTAAGGGCTTTAACACACCAGGTTTGCTTATCTTGCTTTTCCTCGTCTACTATGAAAGGTCAATCTCGTAATTTTTTGGTCGAAAAACGCTACGCACTTCATACTTTTGCTGTAAAATTTGGATTTCGAGGCGCCATCTTAGAAATTAGGCCAGCATTTGTCTCTTGCTACCTCGCACGCATGCGCAGTCGTTATTCCGACATGTCACCAGGAGCCGGTTGCATCACTGAAATATCAACGCCTGACGTTAGTCTCACGCAAACATTAGGACTGAAATCCTATGCAACAAAGACAGACGTAAGTTTGAACGTCTGCATGACGTAGTGTGAACGTCTGCATGACATAAAGTCTTGCGCAGGCTTATTACGGTCATGCAGAATGACGTCAGTGGGACTAACGCCCGAAATGGATTCTGGTTTTCAGTGGTTTCAAGATGACGGGAAGCCGTGGTCTCCCGAAGCTAGACTTTTATGTGCCCAGCTGAAATGTTATTACAACGTGGTGGGAAAGTCAAACTTTGAGATCAACATTTTTGCTAAAAGAAGTGGTATGTTGCGCAAACTTTACGTGGAAACAACTTAGCAAGACTGTAAAACATCCCAAAATTTACGGATGACACGACAAGCAACACTTCCAGTTACAAGGTATGTTATTATTTTGCATTTGTATTACAATTCAAGTGAAATAATGATCGTATTTTTAAAACATAAACATTCCATTGCAAAATCTTATAGTTGCTACTCGCATTAAAACATAACTGCAAACATTTATCAATAGACACTCGATATGCCAGGCAGCGAAGCTCCGAAAGATAGAAGGAGGGCTAAGTGAAAGATGCTGGTTAAACAGATTCACATTCAGATTTTTAATTGCCACACATGTATAAATACATTAATTTACAATAAATAATTTATCTAAATAGAAAGTAGCGTGGCGAGAAAGACGCTCCATGATCCATGTTCCATAAGTATGGTGTATTGAAGAACATTTACAGTGACGTATTTTAACTGCATATTCAACATCTCGCGAACTTTCAACTTAGGTTTGGCAAAATTTCGGAAAAATCTCGGAATATAAATTCCTGCCACATTGTGATAACATTCTTTAGAGATTTAAAACTCGACGTTTTGAATTTCCCGCTTTGTTAGAGGAACTTCCGGTCATCTTGAATACTTTCGAGAAACGAAAGCGAGCTTTTAGGTGTTCGATTTTAAAAAGGATTTCAAAGTCGTTGCAATTGATGTTTTGAAACCAGCTTTTAAAAGTTAAATGTTGACAATAGAGTTGCACATACGCGATTTTAAATCCAATAAACGCCAAGACGTAAGGAACGTATCATTAATTACCGGGAGGAGGTGGGGGGACTGGTCAAATTATTGGGGGTCATGATTTGCTCGGAATTTCAAAGTGGGGTTATATTCTTAGCAAACCCGTGCATGCGATAAGACTCGGTCAAAATTTTTATAAATACTGTTAAAACGTTAACTGCACGCAAATTGTAAGAAATTCCATTTAAGAGACCTTTGAAATCATGCATGGCCCCAGGCCCACTAGGAACTCGTTGCAATTAATTTTTTAAACCAGCCTTTTAAAAGGTAAAGTTGATATTGGAGTCGCACGCGATTTCAAATCAAAGAAAACCCAAGATGTAAGGGACGTATTATTTATTACGGAGAGGGAAAGGGGCTGGTCATTCTACTTGGGGCTCACGATTTCTTCGGAATTTCGGAGAAGGGGAGGAGGACACGCTTTTTTAGCGAACCATTGGACTTGGTACGACTCTGCCAAAATTTTGTAAATATAGATAAAAGTGGACACAAGTGGCAAGAAAATCAAGCATGTAATAATCATGTGTGTCCCCGGTCTCCCTATAGGTACTTGTGCCCTCGGCGCCCCTCTTCAAAAATTATAGTTCCGCTTGGGAGAAACTATAGTTTTATTGTATGCTATTATCACCATCTTCATCTGCATCGTGAGCCAGTTAATTACACTCCACTACCTGTGATGGATTAGGAGTGGTTCGCATGGTTTGATCAAACCCTCTAAACCCAAGAGAAAACGCATAAAATATGTATAATTTTGACGAAAGCGGTTGCATATTTATTGAAAGATGTGATGATAGAATCCCTTAAAGTCATCCCGAGACCTCCTCGTTAAGATCCTGGGTCCGCTCCAGACTACAGCAATAATAAATCAGGACAGCATTTTGTTTTTTCAATGAAAACGCTTTTGAAAAACGAAGAGCTGAAAATGGGTTTGTAAATGCAGTATTTGTAACTAAAAGCTCCCAAACAAAACGGATTTCAAAATGGCGACGTTACAAATAAACTCTAAAAGCGAGCTTAACCTTAGTTGAACACGGGGTTGTTAGTGTTAAACTCTAAAATAAAAAAAAAAATAGAAAAACAGCAACGGATTTCAGAGTAAGATGAAAAGTTGGTGATTTCCTAAGTGCCAAAAAATGTGATAATGACAAAACTAGGTTAAATCAAATTTGCAGCCACAGAACGTTACAATAAGTAGCTAGAAACAAAGAATACTTGAAAAGAAACTGAATCTCCATCTCAGATGAAACCTCTTTCCAAAGTTACTATCAGAACACAAATCTATCCAGCGTGGCTTCCAGGTCTCTTCATTTCATTTTTTCTTCAATTCACTTCAAATATTACTCCACTTCACTTCAATTCATTTCAGTTTTTACGTCACTTCAATGTATTTCAATTCATTTCACTCTATTGACATTTTTTACTTTTACTTAGAAATTGGTTTACTGAGGACTCGCTCTAGATCTTTGTATGTAGGTCATTATCTTTATATAGTTTTCTCATTATTAGCAAAAATGCAAACTTTATGTGGGCAAACAAACACTATCGTTATGTATCGCGATTGTAACAATTAGATACTATGCTAGTTTCCCCCTTGGTACGGCTCTGGTGAGTGAGATAATCTAAGCGTGGCCTTTAATAGTTAGTGCTGGTTCATTCTCATTGCAGTTGATGAACAGACGAGGACCATGGAACAAGTTTATGTTGCTTTGTGTTGTGGAGCTTGATTAACGGCCTCGGCTTCGGTGAGTCAAGTATACCGTAAATTGGGGTCTGGACTGTATAGGTTATACACTATTAGTTTTTTTTTCAAAATTCAAACTGGTGCTACATGCAATCCTAGATTTCTGTACGGACTACACTGAAGAAGATATGCAATATATCGAAGACTTTGCTGTCTGTTGCCTTTTCTTCAGCAGTATGTTTTTGTTGTTGTTGTTTCTGTTAATTTTTGCATTCCCCAAACAGTTAAGTAATTCGGACTGTAATTCACATGTAGTTTTTAGATGCGCAAGGACGTTATAGATTAAGATACACAGGGCCTCCATAGATTTAGACACACAGGGCTCCCGTTGATACCACTTGTTAGTCAGATATTCATAAGCCTAGATATTAATGGAAAGCTTATAAACTGATTATCTAAATTAAAAAATTATATTAGGAAACCGTGATTTATACTGAATTAAAGTAAGTTGTTTCCGACCCAACGCTTTTCCTTGAAAAGTCCCAACTCTGTCAAGTTTCATTTTATGCCGTCAGTTGTTACTTTATTGTGTCATTCGTTTCAATTTAGATTTCATTAAGAAAATTTGGAGATTTATAGCTCGTAAGTGAAGAACAAAGGCCGTAAGAAGGAAACTAAAAAGTGATTGCAAATTTTCTGCAACGGTTTTGATGTGTCTTGGTAATCTGTCGTTTTCAATTGCTAAATCTTATGGCGACAGACTCAAACAGACCGAGTTGTGACCTTTTGTATTGTCCTAATTTGCGCCGAGTGATATCCGATAAATTCTTTCGTTCGTTTGATGTTTTCGGGAAAATAATATTTTAGCTTAAGATAATTTCTAACGGCTAACTATATCAGCTAAAATGTAAATTATGAGGTTTGGGCCTATACGACTTGCTCTGACTTGCATGGACTTGCGCTGCCTTGCATAGACTTGCACTGACTTGGATGGACTTGCATTGACTTAGATGGACTTGCACTGACTTGGATGGACTTGCACTGACTTGGATGGACTTGCACTGACTTGCATAGACTTGCACTGACTTGGATGGACTTGCATTGACTTAGATGGACTTGCACTGACTTGGATGGACTGGCACTGACTTGGATGGACTTGCACTGACTTGGGTGGCCTTGCACTGACTTGGATGGACTTGCACTGACTTGGATGGACTTGCACTGACTTGGATGGACTTGCATTGACTTAGATGGACTTGCACTGACTTGTACTGACCTGGATAGACTTGTACTGACTTGGCTGGACTTGCACTGACTTGGATGGACTTGCACTGACTTGGATGGACTTGCGCTGTCTTGCATGGACTTGCGTTAATTTTCATGAACTTGCACTGACTTGGCCATTGGATGGGCTTACGCTGCCTTGCATGGGTCTGCACTGATTGGGATGGACTTACACTGACTTGTATGGACCTGCATTGACTTGATGGACAAGTGTTTGCTTATACGGCCGTGCGTTCACTTGCACTGACATGAATGGACTTGCACTGACTTGGATGGACTTACACTGACTTGGATGGACTTGCATTGACTTGGATGGACTTGCATTGACTTGGATGGACTTGCATTGACTTGGATGGACTTGCATTGACTTGGATGACTTCCTCTGCCTTGCAAGGACTTGCGCTGTCTTGCATGGACTTGCGCCACCTTGGATGGACTTGCACTGACTTGGATGGACTTGCGCTGTCTTCAATGGACCACCGTTGACTTGCCTAGGCTTGCGTTTACTCGAATGGATTGCACTGACTTGAATGGACAAGTGTTTGCTTATACGGCCGTGCATTGACTTGTACTGACTTCATGGACCTACATGGAATTGCGAATCCGTTTGTCAATGGCTTGTAGGGAGAAGCTTATGAATGTAGGATTGTTAGCCAAAACAAGATGATGTTCGAAATGTCGAGATGTGTTGAAACTTGTCACCTGTTTCGTTTGTTTTGATGGACATAAGTATAAAGAAGAATGTGGTAAGAAACAACTGAACAGTGAATGGCAGAAGCCGGGTTTAGGAAGTCCATTACTTTGGAAACTGGTTTGAGAAGATTAACATAACTTTCTAAAATTTACTTACAAGTAATATCAACATTTGGATCAAGCATAAATTATTCCGCACTTGGTATCTCCGTCCCGTTTTTCTAATCGATTAAAAAGAATCAGTTGAATATATGTATTTCTAAATTTGAAGAGAAACGTTGACATTTCTAATGTAAATATGAACTGTAAATCTGTCAGTAAAAACTCATTGAAGATACGTATTTAAAATTGAGAAGTTTTATTTTCGTTGTCTTTTTATATGATTAAAAAAGTTATTTCGCTTGAATTGTATCGTATTGTAGATTACTTTCAACATTCAAGCGCACGAGCACTGCGTAACCGCCGTATCAAACTTCTAAGTTTAATAAAATAACGCCATCTCACAGCACCTAAGTCAAATTTGAATTGTACAGAAGACAACAAATCGTTTCTCAAAATAAATATTAAAACAGCAACTGATCATCAGTGGG
>JAOEHT020129213.1:0-12366 GCA_025448195.2 Parazoanthus atlanticus
CGAAATTGGTACAGTCAAATATTATTCTTCCTGTTGCATGAACAGCGATGATCCGAAAGAATAGTTAATTATCAGAATTGATCAAGAGATGCTCCAATCAGCAAAACTTTGGGAGCGCTTTTTTCATTATAACGCATTGCCTTTAATCTATTAATTAAATCATTTTTCCGATAAGCATTACCGACAACGTTTCATTGGCGTATTCTATTATGAAACGAAGGTCCTGTATTTTATGAATAAACATTTGTTTGTCTTTACAAGTTACATGTCGTTATGAGTGGGAAAAATGACAGTTTTACAAAAGGCAGGTGCAGGACCCACGCCTGCCGCCGAAATCCAAGAACACAGTGTGGCTTATTTTGCCTTCATTAGATTGCCAGAAGGACAATCTGTTGAGAAAAGTGGTGAATTTTATAATCTTCAGGTCCACATCTACATAAATGAAATTAGCTTCTTCAACCTAGTTGTCTCGAATCTACGTTTGAAATTGAAACTCAATTAAAAGTTCCTTTTCTACTAACATCTCATAAACATTGAAGAAGCAACGAAAAAGGAACCTGCATTTGTTTGTCACAAGGTAAGCACAAACCCAATCTTTAAAGTCGATGGATTATCCTCAGCTCTCTATTGATCATGCTTTTCTGTAACATCAGCCTCACAGCACATTTCAAAGGCTGTTCCCTAAAATTTACCGATGTTCTGTTTACATACATGTAAGTGGCCAAAATATTTGATGGAGTCGAAACCAATTGTAGGATTGCACAGTTTTAGGTATCCTACTGATGATCGGTTACTGATTTACCTTTTATTTCAGTAACATTATAGTTGTCTGTGTTGTACCAAATTACCTACTTACAGCTTAAGACTGTTTCTTTCCAGTTTTAAAAGAACTGAAGAAAAATACGCGTTCGGTTACTGAGCCCAACCCTAGATTTGGTCCTATTAAGATATCATATTCTTTAAGATTATAAATATTAGAAAGAGTTTCGTTTCAGACTTCTATTATTCTTTCTGGATGATAAATTTTAAACAGTTTGTTAAAGAGACTGTTTTATGGTATGTTTGTGCAATATTTCTATTACTCAGCAAAGCGTTACTTAGAATACAAAAATAACTTGTGCTACAAAGAGTTCAAGAGTAATTCTGCCTTAAATGCTGCAAATATGGAGCGGATGGCTTAATTTCGAATAAGATTGAACAGATGCTGAAGCTGAGTTATTGTTGGCCCCGTAGAATAAATTACTAACGTAATACAGTGCAATAATTGGCACTGAATTATGTTTAGTAAAGACTTTTCTTGCCAAATTAAACTGCTTTGATCGATATAATTGAGCAAAAAATGAAAGGAAAGCATCAGTTTTGTATGGAGCAGCCATAAAACAGTCCCTTTAAATGGAGAAATCACGGTATGCGCATGATTGAAACTTGAAATGGATCTCTTTAATAAAAATAAATAAATAAAGATCTGAAGACTTATGCAAACAAAGAGTACTGAGAACGATATTTAACTTTGATTTTGGTTACTTACGGTGTGCGCATGCACGACAGGCTTCAGTTTCGCAATTTTATTCCCACCACTATGACGATTAACGAGTAATAACATTCTAAAAGAATTAAATACTGAAATGTTTGAAATTTGTCACTTTATAAACGTTTACTCTTCCACCCCAACTCACCACAAGATGGTTCTCAGTAAACGTTTGTTTGTGTCCTCTATTTATCTTGCTCCATCTTTTCCGACACGCAGAAGGAGTGGGTTGCAGTATTCGAGGTGGGCAAAATTAGTATTACATTAATAAAAAAATAATAATAATAACAATAATAATTTATATAATTAATTAATTGATTGATTAATTAATTAATTAATTAATTAATTAATTAATTAATTAATTAATTAATTAATTAATTAGAATAAAGCTTTTCCGAATAAAAAAAAATTGAGCCTCGATATAAATTATCCAAACTATGTGTGTTACCAATTTCAGCTGGAAGTTCTGCACATCATTTCGGGGCAGCTTTTCAACTTTTACCATTTTATATGGTGCAACTTCTTTTCTCACATCTAGAAATCTTAATGCTCTAATATGATACTGTTAATCGTAATAATGACGATGTCGATGACGATGACGATGGCGATGACGATGGCGATGATGATGATGATGATGACAATGGCGATGGCGATGGCGATGGCGATGACGATGACGATGACGATGACGATGACGATGATGATGATGGTGGTGACGATTGTGTTGACGATGACGATGTCGTTTTTAGAAAAAATACCATATATTAAAGTACTTATTAACTTCGAAGTTTGGTCATTACGGGAACTTCAAACTTCGGCCCTGACGCATTGACCTCGCTACAGCAAGGCCTCAGCTCGATATTTCCCGTGCAGACCTCACTCCCGATTAATAAGTAGTTAATATTCTTTGCATATTTCTATATAAATTGGTCTTGTGTATTGATGATTATAATAATAACAAGACTTTCGTTGGATAAATTGTTTATTTTGGCCCACCGTAATGTCATTTGCAGCCCTCGCGCCTCTCGGACTACAAATGGCACTACGTAGGGCCAAAATAAACAACGAGCGCCTCGAGAGTCATGTTATTGACCTATTACTTTTATTGAAATTTCTTGGAGTCTGCTGAGCACGTGCAGTTGTTTTCCGTTGCCTGAACGATAAGTAAACCAATTAGGGGTACAGTCCGGGAATGTTCCAATCAAGTTTATGAATTTCAAGAAACGCTCTTTTCTTAATAAAGTTTCCGCTGTTAAAGCAAAATCCTTTCCGTAGTCTTCATGATTTTTAGAAAACACGGACAATTAAAAGTTTCTGATATTAAAAACAAGTCAGTAACTAGTTACTGGTAGAGTGCCTAAAATGTGTGCAAATCTACGATAAGTTTTAGTTCTATAAGGCCGAAGCTAATCCTCGGTTTCCAGCCTCTCAATTGTTGTATTTTAGATTTGTAGTGTTGAAGTATTAGCAAAATACTCAAAAACAATATAGCAGCTAGCTGTCACTGGAAGTTGTTTACATAATCCAAGTAATATTTCTACCGTGTGAACAGAGTTAACTTAAAAAATGGAGGGATGATTCTTCAATAACTTGGAGTTCGAGAACACCCTTCTTATTTTACCAATATCTGCTTACTTTTAAACCAACTATGTCAAAAAACTATCACCAGTGTTTTATTGGCTTGTTAATTTAAAACAGGAGATGGATTTCCCATGGCCCCTGAATAAACTAACACAAGTCAGGCGTTATTATGCGTAGGGAAATGGCACTTTCACAAGGAACAAGTGCAATTTCTGATAGATTCATTATAATTTCAAATCACTTTTCAATTATTTTCAATTGCTTTATTCAAAGACCTGTCAGGTTGACGTTCAATCGGCTGAAAGAGTAGTAGACTGACGATATCTCAACAAGGCGGAAAATTTGACAAACGAGATACTTCTTTACATGCATGATAACAAAATATATTCGATAGAATTTTTGGATTTATTTTGTTGCCAATGCAGTACAGCGGAGAAGTAGCAACATAACGAGAAATCGTACAAACTGTTGTCTCTGGGTAAGTACTGACCTAACCATCTTATCTTATGCTGCTTGGGAGATAATAATCGCCAAATATGAACTATACATTGACAAAATAATGTATATACTGTTAGTCATAGCTGATAACCCAAACAAAATTATAAGTGTCTTTCTCGAATAGCATTGTTTTAAGAACCTGCATTTCCAGAAGTTCATTCTTATTCACAAATCAATTGACATTGTGCAATATGCCTCTGCAAAATCCCCTGCAAGTGCTTTAATTTGTTTTCTACTTCAATATTACACCATTTTTTTTCTTTAGAAGTGAAAAATCATTTTTAGACATACACAAAAGTTCAATAGGGCGTCTTTTTAAAATCCCTGACGGTGGGAATACCTAACAAAATCTTCATATGTCAGTTTAACATTTACCGACGTTAATCGGATTTGTCAAGTAAATATAACGTATATTCTGCTTCGTTTAATCATGTACTGAACAACAAAGTCTTGGTAGATTTTAGATGCGTTTCACATTAAGAATTAGCAACGTTTTATAGTTAGTTTTCGTTTGACAACTAAATGAAAGTGGCGAGCTCTGGAAAATACTAAATGCTGGATATTTTTTTGTGATAAAAAAATACAAGACTAGTATAAGGAGCTTTACAGATTGACACCTTGCATAAACGAAAACTAATATTTAGCCGTTCAATGAAACAACAAAATCCCGAGTACATAGCAGATTCTACTCCTATTTTGATATTTTTCGGGGAAAAACAACTTCTAGTGGAGAAGTAAACAATATAGCAATATTTTACATTTTTAATCAATTGGGCCGCACAAGTACAAATTAAATATACATATTTTAATGTGTTTTGACGATCTCATAAAGTGTGTTTAGTAGACAAAATTTTTCTAAAACGACGTTCCGTTTTACATTAGATTAAGAAAACTGAAGAAACTAGATAAAAAAAACAAATGGCTGGGATAAATGCAGATACTAGTTTGGTTTTATGGTTGTTAAAATCGAGATTAAATTAACTTCGATCAGGGTTTTGCAAAAACGCGTTTTGCATTTGATGTCTGAAAGCAGTAACATAATGAGCAATTTCCTGCAGTCCAATATTTATTGTAATCAATATTCAGAAACATATGTCGCGATTTCTAATAAGTTGTTAAGAGTACTAAATACTTATTTTTTCTACAAATAGGAAAACGATATTAAAAAGACAATTTAAAACAGAAGTCGATATCCATAACTGTGTTTTACAGGCTCTAAAATTGACCTTACCTGTGATACTACTTATTGAGTTTCTAAGCAGTTAGAATCGGTATGATTATGGTAGTTTCTAATAATAATAATAATGAACTTTATTCAAGACAGAATCCAAAAAGTTAGGCACTTGTCTTAGTTAATTGTCGTTTCTAGTTGAAAAAGTAAATAGATATTTTATTCATGACACAGAAAGCTTAGTTGCAGCAATTTTTCATGGCACTCTTTTAAAAAAAACATTACTCTAGTTTTTCAAAATTTATAGAAATACTTGTGGTATGTTCTAAGGCCCCGGTTATACTAGCGAACGACGAAGTTGTTTATTTTCAAATAAAACTGTCAAAATCCTATCATCACATATCTTTCGCTAGTGTGACCTACTATTTCAGCCGTTTAGTAACCGGTCTTACTAGCGGACGAAGTTGTGTATTCTAATCAGAACTGTCAAAATCCTTTCGTCACATCCCTTACACTAGTGCGACCTACTTTTTTCAGCCGCTAAGTTTTTCGGCCGGCCGAACGAAACTTGAAAGGCGCCGTCGTTCTTTCTCGAGGCTGAACAACTCTGGGACGAACGGAAGCCAAAGCAATTATTTTGCTTATTTATCCAATTCCGCCGTGTCATCAGTAATTGCGATATATACTAAAACATTTTAAATCCACATGTGGTCAAATAGAAATGGAAATTTTCCCCCAAGTAGCAAGACATAATTGACAGACACAGGAAACAGCTTGTTTACTTTGATATTGCGCTCACCGCCTGGACGAAACTCAGACAAATGTATTTCGTCTTCGCTTCGTCCTGTCCTGGTTTCGGCCGACCGAAAAGGTTTTCGTTCGCACTCACGGGGCTTCAGCATGTTTTTTCAATTTTTCCCGACGTTTTCCAGCCTCATGGTTCTTATAAAAAGAAATTAGTGTACTCATTCTTCGGTTTCTTAAGTCATCCAGGTTTTTGCCGCTTCCAAGTGTAAATTTTCATTTTGCAAAAACATTGGGTTTTCATGACACTTAGGAAATATGCTGAGTCAGACTGTCACAAAATTCAGAATGACTGTAACTCAAAAACCAACCATCGTACGGGTAATTGAGATTTTAGAATCTTAATAGCGTTACGTGAAAACGATATATAGCCGTGCACTAGCAGTTCCGTTTCTTTAAATGTCATCAATGATTCTTTAGGTTGGACTTTGAATTCCTTTTAGGTCAGTGTAGTTGTTTAACCCTAAACGAACAACCTGTTGTCGGTAGCATGTTTACTAAATTTATCAGTTCATGCCTACTATTATTATTATTATTATTATTATTATTATTATTATTATTATTATTATTATTATTATTATATGGCAAAGATACTTCGCGCATTCTGATTGGTTCTTTAGCAGACTGGATCTCCCGTAATACCCACGGGCATTACGGGTTAGTGTTAATGACCCACGCGCACGCAAAGCCAAAAGTGCGATGTGGAGAAGTTTCTACTTGCAGGGTTTTATTGTCGTTTTAGAAAAAATGCCATATAATAAAATACTTATTAACCTCAAACGTTTGGTCTTTACGGGAAATATCAACTTCGGCCTTGACGCATTGACCTCGCTGTCGCTCGGTAAATACAGCAAGGCCTCAGTTTGATATCTCCCGTACAGACCTCACTCTCGGTTAAGGAGTAGTTAACAACGATATGTTTTTAACTGTGGTGCATAAGGCTGTAACAAGTTATCTTTCTACAGTTTTCGCGATCTCTATCTGCAACTTCTGCAAATCTCTGTGATGTCCATCCTAATCTGTTTCTCTTCCACACCTCAGCGGTTCTTCACCATTTTCATCGTGCTGCTAACATCCCCTCTATCGTCCCACTGTAAATAGTCTTTATCAGAGATGTTGCAGCTCCTTCAATCATCCGTCACGTTCATTGTATTTGATGTCGACACAGTTTCCGTATCGTAGAGAAAAAGCCCCTCCCAGCCATTACCAGAGCCCTGTTTGCCGGTTTTCCAGGTTCTTGTTCGGCATCATGGCTACCGCATGTGTCCCACCGCACTTTTTCACAATCATGAACTTATTGATAACGCGAGAGCAGCTGTAAAAAGACTCATATTTGGGATATCACTTAATCTACTCGTGCAATGATGTAGAGTACTTTGATGCTTTAAAATCCCATAAAGACTACAAGAAGCGCTTTCCTAGTTAATTTGAAAAGCATCGGCCACCATCTTATTTCCAGGATAGCACGGACGACTCTCACGACCGGTTGAAAAGACAGGAATAAACGGATTACCTCCGAGATCAGTTATTTGAAAAGAGGTTCAATTTAACCGAAGGATAGGCAAAATTTTAAAACAAATTCAGTTATCTAGCAACACGTAGATAGTATTTTCCAGTATTAAAATATTATTGATGAGTTAAATCGAGACACTCGAAGGAAACCCAAACAAGTAAACCCACTCGTGGTTCAAAATGTTAACCTTGGGTTAGCGCTAACCTCGAAGGACCGGGCCCTGAGGTATTCTTTCAACTTTTTCCACTACTGCCCGGTTTGCACTTTCTAATACTTGCTCTTTTCTTTTACAAGAACCATTCAGATAATTTTGGCCAAGGCTCGCTGTTCTCAATCTTATTTCGTATACATTAACCCGTTTAAGGCCAAGCTATTTTCTACTAACAAATCAGCTCAAGGGGGACGAGGGTCAATCGGACCCCCCATGATTTTCCAAATGGTTGCACATAAAAGATCGAGCTTTTGCCTTTAGGCAGCTTTGAGTTAGCCAATTACTTTCTATAAAACAATCAAGTTTTATATAAGAACTGCTGCTATGGCAACAGTCATTTCACAACATGTCCAACAACATCTTGGCCGCCATCTTGGATTTTTCGAAAATTTATTTTTGGCAAAATTACAGCAAATTTGCTTGTACTTACACCCTCAAATAGGAAAATAATGAAGAATATAATAGAAAAGAAGATATTAGAACAAATTTTGTCAAAAAAATCTCGTTTTCTGATTAAAACTTTAATTTGCATAATTAATTTTGCATAAATGAAAAATGATGACGCCATCCAATTAACGTCAAAAGATGTGTTCATAATTGGACTACAGGTACTGCAAGTGTCAATTTGGTTGCTTTAAAGATTCAGGTTTTAGGTCGGAAAAACCTTGGGGGAGGTTAAGGGTTAAATAACTGCACTAGATGAGCAACGAGAACCAAACCTTAAACCTGAGATTGTTCTTAACTTGTTCTTCAATTTAGCAAAATTTTGAGCCTCAGTCTTGTTTAAAGTTTGTTTTTATATAACGAAAAACATGTACCAGATCTGAACTTCATTTTCAATCGAGTCGTTGAGCCGGGCCACTCACGTCATCGACACCAGGCAAGAATACACCATTTTTCTAGATCCATTCCCTTGTGGGGGCTAAAAGTCATTACTCGGTCAAATTTGGGCTCATTAATTCAACATAAACATCAGTTTTAGCCCCCACGAGGGAATGGATCTAGCAAAAATTTGCATCAGAAAAATGTCGTATTTAGCAACTAAAGGCCCCCACAGACAAGAGAAATAGTTAACGGTAACAAAAAGTAATCGATGACTGTTAGTGCTCAATACAGCTATTCCACACACGGGAGATCAGACAAAATAATAGTTATCGACATCCAATATGGCAACTTGCTTAGCAAGGCATGTCAACTTCATTCCCTCAATGTTGCAAATTAGTTTAGTTGTCAGTGACTTACTCACAGATGGGAAAAATTAGTTTTCGGTAACAAAACAGCCATGTTAGTTATCGATAACAAAAGTATATTTTGAAAAGGAAAACTCATTAGTTGTCGATCACTAGACTCGGAACTCACACGGAGAGTTTTTAGTTACTGTTTATTTTTCGTTATCGATAACTAATAGTTATCAATAACTATTTCCCTCGTCTGTGGAGGCCCTGAGATTTCTTTCAAAAGGGATAGTTATGATTTTTATGACCTGTAACTGATATTTCATTGTCTCTTGCAGTCAGGAGATTTCTCTGTATCGATGAAAGCACCAGACAAGATCAAGCACTTCAGAATAGAATACAAGCAAGATGGGAAGTTTAAGATAGGTGTTCGCATTTTCAACTCTTTGGAAGAGTTAATTGAACACTACAAGAGAGCGCCAATATTCACTAACGAGCGAGGGGAGAAAATGTATCTTATTAAGCCCTTTGATAATGGCAGTTAATATAGAAAAGCAGGTTTTCAAGAACTTTGCTTTTGATATTGTGGAACTGCCATATTTTCTCACTTATTATCTTCACCATTCCTCTGCAGTTACACTTACAATAGGATAATGTTATTGTTAACATTTTGCCTTGTCGGCAAGAAAACCAAAATCCAACTTCAAGATTTGAAGAAAGAGTCCACAGATTGAAAGACCACAGCAGATGTTAGTCTCTCGGTATGTTTTATTGTAATATGTCGGAGGGCTTCTGAGAAATGAGTGTTTGAAAAGTTCAAGGCTAATAGAGATCTTTATGGCTGGCTAACCAACCAACATTCTTTGCAAATTTGAACTTTTTGAATACTCATTTTGCAAAAGGTATTTAGTAATTCATGCTGAAATCTATGGACTCCATTTATTTGAAACTCAAAGCTGGATTTTTACTAATTGGACAAAATGTTAAGATTTGCCTGTTTATCAGTTAATAGCTGTTATTTAAACTGTAAAGTTTAGATTCTAGTTTTTGAGCACATAATTTTACATCACAGTTTTTTTTTAGGCCAAGTAGAAAACACTTTGTTATGGTGCCATATAAAAAAATTGGGGTCATTATTTTTGTTATAATTTTTATTTTCTTCCAATTCTATCAAAATAGTACTGTCAGATGGAAAATCTAAAGTGAAAATGATCTTGCCAAAATCACATATATACAGTTAAATTTTATGGGAGGGGGGAGTGTAGGGTCGGCAAGAAAATCTATGGTCAGTTGGGTTACTGGCCTTGTTTATTTTTTGTTACACAATTTTTGTCACACTAACTATCCAGCTCCAGTTGCATAATGGTTTACCTTGGGCATTAGTATGATGTCATTTGATAAAGTAGGAATTCCTATGCAACAATGAATGAGCTAACATCTGACGTAAAGAGATATGCCACTCACCCTCAATGCAAGGATTTTAAATAGTGTGATCTTGCACTATTATACTGTATGTGAGAAATATGGTAGATGCGACTGTAAAGTGAGCCGTTTTAGAGACACACTGTGAGCCTGGCATGATACATAAAGTTTACTAGCAGCTTTTCATTTTTCAAGGAAACAAAAGTAAGATTAACCTCTGGGATCTTTCAAGGTTTTAGCCTGCTAACGTGGCTCTTTTACCCACTAAATTGACTAATGCAAAAAAAAAAGACTTGTTTTTCTGTGAACATCAACAAGCTGTTGCTGTAACTCGGGGTTGTTGTGTGCTGGTAGTATGTCAGCAGTTGTTTGCTTTTAAGTAACTGATAACAAACTGGTTTTAAAACCAATAAGACCTTTTCAAGAGATCATGGACAAAAAATCACACATGCTTAACAGGAATTCCACATGATTTCTTTAGTCTTCTTGTGGGTGAATGAGTGACAGAGAAACTCTCTTAACTGGCCAACTTCTCGCACGCCCCTCCCCTAATCTGTCATCCTTTAGGATGATATTAAGAGCTGAGTTAACATGCTTTGAATAGGACTTTTGTTTGACTTAAAGTGTGTCATTAGCACAACCAAATACCATTTAATAGCAAGAGATTAACCCAAACACGCCAGTTGATCTATAGTTAAATTTCTCCTTACTAGTTTTGACATATAGTCTTAAAAGATTTTTGGTGAATTTTATAATTCATCTCGGAGTATTTATACTGTCTCTGATCGATTCCTTCATTCTCATGACCATATTGACATTGTAAGGAGAAGATTTCTGTTCCTAAACAGACTTGGGATAAAAGTTTTTTAAAATTCCAATCAAAAGCCACTCAAGCTCAACTAAAACTTCAGACCTTACACTTCTGCTTTTCAAAAGAAGCAAGAAATTTGTTGATTGTTGTTGCTTTAATGTCTTCAGACTCTGTTGTCGTGCTAAAGATAATATTGTGAAAAAAAAACTAAAAAATAACCAAACTTTTAAACCGGTTGACAAAAACACTGAAAAATACCATTCATTTTGCTTGTCTTGAAGAGTAGAAATGAGTGGTGTTATTCATTCTAACTTTTGAACGAGTTGTCGTGACCATTTTGCTTGTCTTGAAGAGTAGAAATGATTGGCGTTATTCATACCAACTTTTGAACCAGTTGTCGAAAACCCATAAAATGACCGTTCATTTTGCATCTCTTGAAAAGTAGAAGTGTTTTGTATTAATTATTTCCCAATAATATTTGTAAATTTATGCAGTTATAAATTAAGCAGGATAAGGGTTATTGTATTACTATGGCAACATTGTTGTACATGCAATGCTTCTTCAGCTCTCTGTTCACAGCAGATTTAAATGATGCAACATCCTACCTAATGGGATTAACACGTGGATTAAATTCTTCTTTTTGTGAAGAAAGATTTATATTAATTTTTGTAGCTACTAAAGGTGACGGAATTCACATTTTATAAATCGTGTCTTGAGCTGTAGCTTATTTTATTGTGGAAGAACTTGTAAAACTTGGTCAAAAACTCAGATTTTTTGTGGATACACTTATAGAGAAACTTGGAACCCTCGTTATGTGTTGCTCGGCGTGCCCACGGAAGTTAAGTTGTGAGAATGTTTTATGCCAAGGCAAATTTTCATTTAGTTCTCATGGCAAAAGTAGTAGCAAGGACTTCAAATTATGTTTTGTTGACCATAAATGTTGAACAGGCTTTAACGTATTCAAACGACAAAGCATTCTTATGGAAACTCCAAAGTGCTGGATAATTAAAATGTATTTTTGCAGTCAAAAAAACCAACAAACGTGAAGTTGATTTATCACTCTTTATGAGTTCTGGGATATCATAAAGACAACTCTTAAATTATCGCTTCGGAGCGTAATCTGTCTGTACAGTATTATCATTTCTATGTCGTGGTATTTTATTTGTCAAGTGGCACATATTGGTTGCTACTTTCGGGGTACAGTAGTATTTTAAGACAAACAATGTAATAATTTGTAGACAAGAGCCGAATCTTGCGGATAATTTAAATTAGTTTAATATAAATTCACCGTGCATGATTTTAACTTGGGTGATTTTATTTTTTAAAGTAGTAGTAATAAAATCGTAATGACCGATTCTTGATCAGAATTGTGTAGTATTTTAGATGATGTAGCAAATCAGTGCATAATAAATTAATGCAAAAATGGAAGACTTTGTTTGTGTGTGTGTGTGTGTGTGTATAGGTTGTTTTACTCGAAGCGGCAAGTGGAGTTCCAGGTTGCAAAAGTTGCACATCTATCAACTTTACTTGTACTTTAGTTCTAGACAAAGAAAGAATAAAGGTTTATTCTGGTCATAGCCGTCATCACCGTTAACCCTTAAACGTTTAACCCTTTTGGAGAAACACCAACGTTTATTGGGGGTGGGTTATCCCCC
>JAOEHT020129297.1:0-12364 GCA_025448195.2 Parazoanthus atlanticus
AAACCTTTCTTATAATGTAAAATTGTAATAAAGTGCAGAGAAGTTGTAGGTTTTCACTTGATATTTTCGATATTTTTATGCACAATCAAACAAACTGTCAAAACAGCATAATTCTGAGCCAAGTTATTCAGTCATGTTTACATAGTAATGATATGTAAATTAGAGTGCCCTTTCACTTTTTTAGCTAGGCAGACCACTGGTCCTGCTTGTTTCAAACACTTTCCTCATCTTCTAATGCACCATTTTCATTTGTATCGTTTTTCAGATGCACAATTATCATTGTTTTGTTGCTTACTAGACAATACTAATAAAATAGACCGAGGAGTGTCGAGCATTTGTTTTGAAGCTTGGTATAAAAAATCTTATCTTGTTTGATGACATTTCCAAGTATTTTAGCCCTCACAAAGAGTATAGTTTCCTAATTATAGCAACTGCATCTCTGTCTAATTCACAAATCATAATGAATAATCTTTTTTTTGCAGATGATGACGAAGATGATGACGATGACGATGATGATGACGATGAGTAGTTTGACGTTAGTTATGGTTCCAGGCTGTGTTTATCTTGCTGTTTGTTCTCTAAGAAACTGTACACAATGTAATATACATGATTCAGACAAACCTGGTATTTCTGTTTAGTGATTTGTACAGTCAAGTCTTGTTTGGTTTGTTTGAACACATATACCATGAAGACTTGGGGTTTAGACTCTTTTAGCATGTAGAGCAAGTGTTAAACTTGTGGTTATTAAATTTGACTATTAGACATGACGATAATCTTGCTGGTATCAAATGAGGAGTCTGGAGCAAAAATTATGTACAGTACTAAATAACTTTGTAAGGAAAGTCGAACTCTCCCAAGGGATATGAAGAAAAAGAGGAATAGTTTAAGGAGAGTTAAGACCCTGACCAAAGTCACTTAGAAATACATTGTTTTCGCACTAGTAACTTCAATTTGGACTTGCAAACCTCAGAACATAAATTTTTTTTGTTTGGTTCCTCCAAACTACTACTTTTGTTTGTTTGAAAGTATGACTAGTTTATTGTATTTGTCTATTTTCAATCAATATTAGGTAATAAGTTTGAAAATATTCAGTCTGCAGTGGGAAAATATCGCCAGGTAGAATTAGTTGTTGTTTCTGTTATGAACAACATATTTCTTGGTCAGATTCTTCTGGCTGTTTGCATGATAAAGTAAACCTTTCAATTAAAACTGTTTCTATCTGCTTGTAAGTCCATTGTAAAAGGAGGAATTTGCTAATATAAAAAGAAATCAATTCATTACTTTTCAGTGAAAATCTGAAACTAAAAAATTAATAATAGTTTCCTCAATGTTTGTGGTGTTTTGCAGTCGTAATTATTTATTATTGTTGTAACGAGGCTTAAGTGTAGCTCCATGGCAAGGTAGGCTAACAAAGAGACCCTTGCAAGAGGTTCCAAGTGTTACTTGGCTCTAAATTCAAAATTGGTCCTGTCACAAACTTGGTAGGTTTGGATCCCCCTGTTAGAAATTGGCAAATAGGTTTCATGTCTTAAATTCATATTCTATCAAAACAATGTTGTTTGCAAATTCACGTACAAATTGTCTTGATTTCAAGGCTTCTCACTAGTTGGAATTTACCCCTAACAAGGCCTGACAGAAGGCATAGAACATTGATTCACCATAGGGAGTGTTTCATTTTCACATTTGTAGGGCTCCAATTTTTAAGTATTGTTTTAAGAGCCATATATGAAACAACTTTAACTGTGAGTATATATTTTGTGTTGTGGCGTTGGTTTATCAGATCACTTAGTCTTGGCATTAACCTAAAAGGTAATTTTGCTTTTGCTGCTGTAGTGTGTTTGTTTGTTTGTGTATTATACCTGTTGTGATTAACCATTTCACTCCCAAAAGTGTCAGATGAAGAATGGAACTGGTTGTGGCCAGACTGGTCCTGTTTGTGGATTAGTGCCACTCAGATTTGCCTGAAGAGCAAGGCAAAGCTCCTGCTTTCTACTTGAATGTCTCCATATGTTTCCTATTAAGAGGTTTGGAGAACTTTACATGCATCCAAGAGAGTTTGTGGTGTAATGAAATTATTAGTTTTCATATTGTCGGAACCAATCAACTTTTTTTGTACTGATTTTGCAAGGAGAAGATGGATGTTGAAAAGCCTGGTTGGGAGTGAAAAGGTTAAGAAATTGCATGGTTTACATTATATGGCTGTCTTATAGGTGTTGCAAAGAATTATAATAAAACATTGTAGTTCCCTGCTATAATTATAGTTTCTGTAACTTTAAAAAAACTTTGTTATTTTCCAATTAGGCAACACCAATATAAATTCCACACTCACTATCTTTACATTTTGGGCTAAATTGTAAAATTTGGCTTTCCCATTTTTTCAAAAATCAGACCAGTAGGTTTGTAAAGCAATTTACTAAATTTATTGGTGTTGTCTTTTTAAGGTTTTTAGTTGCCTACATAGTAGTAAAAGAACAACTGACGTATGTTGATACTTGCTGTTTACAAAAGCAGTTTGACATTTTTCTTGATTTGATATAGTATTTGAACCTGTTTGATACTAAACATTAAGTGATTCAGAGTTTTCATCCATGCCCTCCATGCTGGGCATTTTATCATACATGGATTTTATGCTGTACAAGTGGCTTTTTATATAAAACTTATGTGACCCTGTGGAAATAAAATATTTAACCAACAAACTATCTGTCCGACTCTGTTCTCTAAAGTTAAGAAATCATAATCATTGCATATAAATAATCTTCATACAGTGAAAGAGCAAATGTTCCCCTTGGCATCTTCTAAATAAAGGTAGTGTAAGAGTTTTGGAAGGGGCTATGTATGTGTAGTACAATAAAAGCATTGGTGAACTATTTGAATCTGCTAAACATATAAATAAACAATAATTAGGGGAAATTCCACATGACGTATCAACTATCACAAGTCTTAAATTCAGAAGTTTGGGAAGAAGTTCTCAGTTTTAATTAAGACTATGAAACTTGCATACCACAACTAAGAAAGCACACCGAAAATGGGAAGCAAGATAAACCAATCGCATGTTGTGGTTTGGTTATTGGCATGGAAGTAAAAGTGTGAACATAGTCATGTCATTTCGGTGGGGAAGGAGTAACTCAATTATTAGTTTGTGTGGATCAAATGCAAATCTTCTGTGACTGTGCAATCAAATCTCATGGGTTATCCTTGTCTACTTAAGATTGTTACAAACCACAGTTCCTTTTGTTCATCTAATGCACTATGTTGACCTTTTTTTAGTTAATTAAACAGCTGTATTCACAATATGAAGTGAAAGGCAGAACACACCAACTGTTTGGAAGCAACTGTTTTGGGTTAGTTTTATAGGCAGTTTATTTGGGGTTGGACTGACTTTTTAAATAATATAGAAGTAAGGAGAATCCGACAGAGTTTGAGTTTATGATCGTCTGTTTTGTTCTGGTGGTATCTCTGGAGAGCAGCATATTTTTTCTTAATCATGTGCCTTACTTCTCTGTAAATCCAAAATGAAGAGTTTGAGTCTTTGATGGGAACGATAAAAAAATGTATCTCATAAAACAAAGTAAGCAACCCAAAAGATTTTGTTATTACAAATAAAAACTTTAAAGATATTTGAGAGGATAAACTGCTTTGGAGGGTTTTAAAATACTTTAACAGGGTTCCCACGGTGAGCGAAACATCAGCAAGTTCTTCTAGGTTGGGAATTTTGATTAATTTTTGGGCCAAGGAAATGCAATTTTTTCTCAAGTCTAAAGGGTCAGGTAATTTTATGTTTAGATGTTTGTTGTAGCAATGCTTCCTTCTAGAAAACTTGAAATTTTCCACTGTCAGACTGTGAAAACTATTCTGGGGTTAGCTCTGGTATGATGCAGGCAAGCAGTCATACTGTGCTGTCTAACTTTTTATCAAAGGTAAGATGATTTTAGGCTCGTCAGCTCTCCTTGGCAGTGGGAGCCAGGTTAGAAGAAATTAAATTACTTTGTTTACAGGTGGGTGAAAAATACTATTTAGTCAGGGAAAAGCCAGGAATTCTATTTTTCAAAAAGAGTGGTAACCCTCTTTAAATTTGTGTCTGACTTTTTAATCTTTTTAGGTCTTGTTTTTCTAATTCTTTGGTTTGTGGATTGTTTTGACAAAATGTTAGGAGAGCAGGAGGAAATAGAAAGAAAATTCACCAAACTTAATGCAGTGATTGTTTACTTAATGATCAAGTTACCATTTCCATTTTGACCCATTTTCAAACCCAAATGTTATGAGATACACAGATAAATCAGACCATTGAATCTTGATCAGATGTAACCTTCACTCTCCAGTTGATATGTCTATTTTCTTTACCACACATTTGCTACCAACTGGGAATCTGATTGCTGATGAAGGTTGTACGGTGGCCCACAAGTGTCAACTCAAAATATATTTCCCAGTACAAAAATATATTTCTCAGTACAAAATATGTTTCCCAGTACAAAATATATTTCCCAGAACAAAAATATATTTACCAGTACAAAAATATGTTTCTCAGTACAAAATTTTGTTTCACAATACCAAAATATATTTCCCAGTACAAAAATAAAAGTGCATGGAATTGAGTCCAACACAAACTCAGACCCATTCCAGTCTCCTATCGACACAGCTGGTGGCAATAGGGGGAACATATTTTTGTACTGGAAATATATTTTTGTACTGGGAAACATTTTTATACTGGCAAATATATTTTTATACTGGGAAACATATTTTTATACTGGCATTTTTGTACTGGCAAATCTATTTTGGTACAACCTGAATACTACTGATCAGAAATGAACATTTTGAAAATGTCAAGTTTAAAAAATAAGGTCGGAGGAGCAATAATAAAAAATAAGGCAAAAATTACCTTTTCAAAAAAAAGAAATTTCCAAGACAGGCAAACTTTGGTAAACTATAAAATAAGAAATGTGGCCTCAATTAAGAATTCCTTTTGCCAGCTACTCTTCATTACAAATTACTCCAAGCTCACCTGGAAAACACAATATCTAAACTCCAAGTTTCTCAGGGAAAACCCTGTGGACAAAGAGTTGCTTGGGGTCATTGCTTTTGAACTTTTTGCCACCTGCATTCTAAGAAATTATATGGAGTGCTTCTCACAATTGTTTTGCTGTACTTATTACCATATCTGTGGCAGGTAATAGGGAAGTATCTCCTAATATGTCATGGCTAACTGTAGCTTGTAACAGTGGGGGGAACATGGTCATCTTTCTTTGCCACATGCTTTGATTTTGTCTTGTGAAATCAATTAACTTATAGTTGCATTAGGAACCTTTTTCTAACTTTGATCGAAATCCTTATTTTTTGGTTGAGATAATCTAAAAAATTTTGGAACTGGAAAGTTATTCTCAGTTTGCCTGAAGAAACATATCAAATTTATTCATTTATTTTAAAAACATGCAAGACAACATGTGCAATATATTTTAAAACTGTTAATTACATCCTTTCAATTTACCTGGAAGTTAATGTTTCCTTCTGACCAAAGATGGATAAACAAAGAAACTTGTAACATTAAATTAAATTCCCAGCATTGAGTCGATTTGTTTATTCTTGTTAAAGAACTGAAAACTAATTTTGTGATTAGTTCATTTGATGTTCTTTGTAGTAGACACTTATCTGACTCTGAGATAGTTCAGCTGAAAACTTATATTTAGTACTTGCCGAGATTAGGCATTGCTTGAAGTAGTCACAAACATTAACTATTAAATATTAAGGGGTGCTTTTGTGTAGCTTTTGAATATTTGAATTGCTCAAGCCGAAGTGGATTTTTTTTTAAACTCACACTTGTTAAAAGTGTACTTCAAAAACCAGTTGATACCACATATTGTGGTATTTATTCACCACAAGTGCCAGGCTGTAAATATTATTAGCTTGTTGAACCATCATTTTACGATGTTTTGAATTATTATAATTATAGAAATGTGCAATGTAGAAAACTTGCCTTGTGAAAACTCGGACACCGACAGGTTACATCATCAGGAGGCACTCAAAGATCTAGCAAACACCATTAGATATCACTTGGGAACTAATTCACCAGCTTTGATTTACAACTCTTTTGTATTGTGGTTAATATTGGAGCTGTGGCCATGCCATTATGATCAAAAAAATGTTCATTGGTCATCTGTTATTGTAAATATTGGTAAATATATCATTTTTGTCCCAAATCTGGTAATTTTCCATAATTGAACTAAATGGCTTTTGATATAATTTTCAAAGTTCTCATTATTGACAGTTTTGTGAAACATGTTGGTTGATTTTCACTAATTAAAACTATGACAATGATAAATCAAAACTGGGCTGTTCAACACAGATTCAGTACTGGGTTAATGTCATTTTTTTCAAACAACAACTTTTTTAATTAGGATAACTGGGAATAAGTAATTCTATTTATCTTGCTATTTTTAAAAATGATTGTTCTAAATTTCTTTAGTTTTCAACAAAACATCATAAGGCTTGATTTGCTGTACTGAAAACATGATTTCTCGAATCAAACAAATGCTGAACCAATTGGTTAAAAAGTTGTTCTCTTTTACAATGATCAAAGTACCTTTTTTATATAGTTTATCCTCGTAAGGAAATTCCTTTTATGAAAATTTTTAGAAGGATCAATATCTTCAAAAGATGATTATTTTTCAATTCAAGAAGTGAGTAAGGTCCCATTTGTATTGGTGTGATGAAGTTTTGGGTTAGAAAAACCCAGTGTGGCAATTTCATGAATATTGCCACACTTGATCTGTTGTTATCTCCAAATTTGGTTGAGTAACTAGCCAGCTATTAAACTGTATGTCCATAGTGATTTCTGTTTTGCCAGAAAATTTTGTTTTGCAAGCAAAGTTCACCAGCTTGTCAAAATAATTTCCAAAACATGCAAGGGAGTATCTCAAATTTCATCAGTTTGCTATTCTTAGAACATGTGATGGCTAATTTAGGAAAGCTCTTGAAGCATTTTGACCAATTCAGTTACACTTGTTATTCACTCATTGGCTTTTGCAAGTTTTTGCCCTTTTTTGCTATAAAGTGACTGGCATTCTGGTGAATATATTTAACGCAGTTTTAACTTATTCAAGCTTTCCATTGTAATTATTTTCTGTGGATTATGGTTTACGGGGGGTAGCTTTATCTAAAAGAATATAGTCTTAATTATACATGCAACAAGGATGAACGAAAATGATAAACTTATGTTTGTACAATTCAATACATTTTTAAGTTACACAAAAAATGAACGCAAAGATCTGGAGAAATCAAGAAATGAATGTCATTCCTGATTGAATCTCGCAAAACCTGAACCTCCCCAAAGGGAAAACCCCCGACTTGCGAACCGCAAGGTTGCACATTACACGAAATGAAACAAAGACCCATTTACTCAACGCCGCACAAACAAAGTTTTTTGTTCTATAAAAAACTCCTTTTCATTATCAAAGACAGCTGTGTAATCTATTAATCCTGAAAGCTCTTTAAAAATGCCCTAACTGCAATCTAGCGCTTCTTACGGCCTTTCGCAAGAATAAACATTTTTACATCATATCGCGCTAGCCAAACACATGGCGGTCAGCTGAAAATTTGCATGCCAAACACTAAATTATTCAACAAACCTCGGAAAAATAAACATTGTGCAAATTCTCTTCAAATAAGAAGCGCTCGCTCGATCGAATGTTCTGAAAATTCATGGAAATAACAAAATCTCTAACGCTTAAGTTCTTCTTGCTAAGGAAAGGATGAATTAGAAATGTTTCATATAGATTTTTCATACATTGTACACAGCCCACATGAGATAACAAAAATGCGCCACGCACTGAAGTCCAAATCAACACTCGGACTAAACATTTCAATTTCATTATGCTGTACACGTTTTGTTTTATTTGCTGCAAAAAAGCAGGCTGTACAGTCTATAAAATTCTATACAGTTAAAATACAGCATTTTACTTTCAAAACTTCCCAACCGCAAAATAGCGACGGGAAGACTTTGTACAAACAAGCGAACGAGTGAATTATTTTTACAGTTTCGAAAGTGAAATTTACATAACTTTATTACAAACCCTCTTTTATAGCTATATTTTCGTTTTTGTCCCTATATACTAAACTAACACTGAGCACAAGCAGTGGCGGCATACTGATAATTTTGATGGTGGTGATGAAAATTTGAATTTGCAACAATTTTTCTTTTCCTAGAAGTTTCTTCGCTTGTAGACTCCTTCGCCTCCTTCGAATTCGATGGCGACTTGGTCGAAAGCGAACTGCTCTCATCGTTCAGCTTACAGATAGAGCCATTCTCGCCGATTCTGTATGAGACGTCGCTTGGATCGACCCATAAAGTGAACTCTTCGGGAAGCTTCAAATCACCATATTTCGCAACTCCACTGGCTTGAGCAGCTTCGGCGATGAGAGGATCGCAATTATGGTTGATTCGTATACAGCGATATCCGCTTCCCAACAAAGGGTTTTGAGGATGCCAATGTTCCTTGTACCGCGCACACAAAAGCTCTTCCAACTTCGTTCTGAAAACGTCGAGCTGTTGGTCTGTCAGCTTTCGATTCTGCCTCATTAGAGTGGAGAGGAATCCACAGGCAAGTCGAACTTCGGTAAGCATTGCACGGCTGGGAAACTTGAGATTACAAAAGGATTCCAGTTCTACGATACAAAGTTCCTTTGAAGGTTTTTAGTTCGTTCGTAAAAGTAGTGCAGTGAATGTCGCTTGCTTTTACTGTTGTATATTTCCGCCAATGCTACTTACAATTTCTTGTCCTGATGGTCAAATCTTCGATTCGCACTCTCCAACAGCGAGAAACTTTTCTCTGAGCACAACTTATACTTTCAGCAATAGCGGAAATAGACTTTCTTCAAGAGCGTCGAATAATCTTCTTTTGTTGTTACCATAACAGGCTAGTGACGTCACCATGTCTTTCGTCTGTCCGCCAATCAGCTGCGCGTGCTTGTCAGACCATTCGGCGTTGCTAGGTGACGGGGCAGAATGGGCTCTGTAGGCGGAGCGTTGATTGGCCATTCGCTCATATTCTTTTCAAGTTCCCTTTGTTTACACGCTAAAGAAGCGCCGTGTCACTATTCTTACGAAAATAACGCGTTTAAGCAACTTGCCAGCTACTGTTTTGGCGTTTTCATCGGCCGTAAACTTGACGGATTTCAATTCACAAAGTCTCTTTTCGAGAAATCTTCGGGAACGTGACCCCTTTGCGTGGGAAACAGACAAAACCCATTGTCAATCATGCGTGACGCTCAGATGGGAAGCCTGATTAATTCACGCGTCATAATTGGGATAAGGTGTCGCGCGCCCGCGACAGGTTTTGTGAACAGAAAAAGCTATCGATTGGAGTTTTTAATTACTTGCATACTTCTAACTCAAAAGCGTAGTTTCAAATGTTATTTCTAACCTTCTTAACTGTAATTCATGTGAAAACAGCTGATGAATGATGAGTTGTCGCTTTGAAAAGGTGACCTCTATGGTTTTTCTGATATGATATGGCCTCATCCTAATAATTTATGAGGTGGTTTTTTCAAAATTGTAGTGCGGAGTCACGTTTTCCTGTTTTAACTACGCAGTCTTAAGGAGCGAACGAACTGATAAGAGTTAAAAAGTATTTGCGGTTTTGCAATATGTTTTAAAACTTGTTTGGATGATTTGCAACTTCACTTCCATAACAGAATACTGATATGATGTGAGTTATATGTTTTATGTTATGACTTTAATTGGTTTCTGTTTAGGCGTTCGTTTACTGACCGATTATCCAACTTCCACTTTCAATCGTTTGGTTTGTTAGGTAACATAATTAGTTAACGTTTATCAATCTCGAGCTTTTATGATCTCCGCGTATGCTGGCTTGCGTTCGGATTCGCATCAGCTGAACATCAATTTTCATCCTCATTTTGTGCAGAGAACAAAAAAAATAAAGATTTAGGGAAACGAATAAGGCCAATATAAAGTGGTATTTTTAAATTGTCATTGTTGTGAGCTGAAAAGATCAGGTAATAAGCCCTTCGTCTGATCTCTTCGCTGCAACGCAGATACCTGTCTATTTTCTAGAAGATGCATTAAAGTATAGATTTGAGTATTTTTTCCTCAAAAACGGAACCTCAACGCATGTGTAAACAACCTTGTATGGATTGTGCTAGTATGGCCGTTTTTTACCATTCCTAATTGCACAAACAGCTAACGATGTTCAGTTGACTAAAAATGTTTGAGCAAGTTCATAGTCGTAAAGAAATGGAAAGATAAAGGTAACAGTGAGCTCCCAAGAATCTTTAGTAAAACGAACTCACAAAAATTATCACCCGCACCTCCCATTTTTTTTAAATTGAAAGTTCAAATTGAAAGAAAGGCGTCCGGAGCCCCCATGGTCGATGTTGCTCGCTGGGTTGACTGTTGTTATTCTATGAGCTGCTTTTGTTTTCGTAATTCTGATTTTAATGACACTATTCTTTTTGTTAGGAACCTCAGCTATTACTGCACTGGCCACTGTTGTGTTTGATAAACGATTTCGGTGCTTGTGCTCAACAGTTTCTTCAAATTGAAAGAGAATAAAGCGAGAAAAATGACACTCTTCGATAACACCTATAATCTATATAAAACGCTTTGCAGGACGTGAGGACGAACGTTATTACAAACAGCGACAAAGGCCTGTCGAGCTAATGATGGAAACAAAAGGTCATGCATTTCTATTGGTTATCTGAAGAGGCTTCAAAAGAACAAAGACCTTTCACATTTGTTTTTTAAAGAACTACAGAGCCTTTGGTTTTTCTTTAGACAAAAGGGCCACCCGAAAGGGCACTAATGGTCAATACGAAAACAGGAGACTGTTGATACATTTTGGCTTTTTTGCACATAATTTTTAGAATTGCTTTAATATCTGTACTTTTCCGGAGTACACAATCTTCGGTGTCGATACTTTTAAAAACATTCAAAAACGATTAGAACGGATGTCCATGTTTGCCCCTATTCACAATTCAGTTTAGAAACACAGCGACCAGGGCTTTTGTCATGCATGAGGTCGATATTCTTTCTCCTGTTTTCTCTAAAAAACCAGAAGCACAATGGCGTTTTTCCTCTCCAGTTTCGTAAGCTGGTACACAGATAGACTAGATAAACAAACTCGGCGTATTGTGAAATTTGTGTATGGAAAACTTACAACACATTTTCAAAACAGAAAAACTGGCTGTATCGTCACAAAGAGCATAAAGGCTTACAGTTTCCGGCTGTTTTCGTGAAGGGGTCTGTATCTTAATTGCTTCTCACAACACTCACAAACCTAGCATTTAAGTACCCAAACGGACATTGTTTCAAATTTAGAGTAGGACAAGCATATGAACCATTGTACAATATATATTATATGTTTAACGTGAAAAAAGCCGTGAATTGAGCTCCAGCTTACTCAGCGGATTTCAAATCAAAACTTTTGCCTTGTTGTCATTAGCAACCCCCTTTTGAGAAATCTTATTTTAAAGTAAAAAACGTGACTTTACAAAGTTTCACTTCTGTCAAAATCGTATTGTAACAGTCAAAACAAAGTAATTTCAAACTCATTTTACACTAGAACTGAGAAGTGAAGTGAGTTGTTTTTGTTTTGTTTTGTTTTGTTTTGTTTTTGTCGTCACGTCACTGTTTCACTACCCCACGTAGTTTGTCGTTTAGATATCGGATGCAATGCCAATGGCAGACTTAATCAAAAGGACAAAAACAATGCGCCAAAATTCAGTAAGACTAAAAGTGCAGCAGCCAGAGTTATCGTTTCACACAATTGATGTGAAAAAGGAAAAAGTGTTCAAGGATAATTTCGTCTAACTGCGAGTCAAAATTGCCATTCCATCTATCTTTCTGTCGTCCTCAAGTTCAGTGCAGCTGACGCAGAAAACACTTCGGAAACTAATTAGTTGATATTATTTTTCATGTTCCGGCGACCATATTAGGGCCATTATATGAGTTCGTTATATTTATATATTCAGGCCGTAGACTTCCCTTATCGTAAACTTTCAGTCCATAAATTGGAAGTGGTAATATATTAATACGGGCCCAACACGAAGGCAAAAAAATGACAAAGATTCTACAGTGTCCTGATATTGAGCATGTGAACACACACCCAGTAAAGAGGGATGAAAAGTGCAAGTTCCGATTCACCGAAGCAGAAAAGAAAAACAAACTTGTTGTGTCTGGTCGATATATGTAGTATTTCCTGTGGCTGTCACACGTCCTTTATAGGCAAAACACTCGAGATTGCGTAAAATGTTGAGCGACTGGGACAATTTTGTTTTAAAATACTTTATTATCAATCCAGTGAGTCAGCGTGGGCACTTAAGAAATATCCCAGACAGTTTATACCCGCATAATGGC